>JAHWFP010085516.1:7312-17350 GCA_023313725.1 Lithobius niger | reverse complement strand
ATTATTATTATTATTATTATTATTATTATTATTATTATTATTATTATTATTATATCAAGGCTACGACTCGTGTCTATATCGCTACCTTGATCAAGATGGACGCGGGTAACCTAAGGTCGTTTGCCTGGTCTTGGATGATTTCCAAATTTACAGCGTTGGGGAACTGTGTGATATTACTTGATCAAATCCAATTCTAACCCTTACTTTCTAGTATTTTCATGCATTTTTTTAATAAGAGCTGAGTGTGACCAAGCCCACTCTGACTAAAATCACAGCATAGTTTTGTAGAATTTACGATATTGAGCTGTGTATCCGGGGTGTGTTTTTTTTTTTTTTTCAGTAATTTTATGTGTTAAAACTTGAAACCACCATGAAGGATAAGTTCGATCTCTTGGAGAGAGGTCAGAATTCCCAATTGGATTAGGTTTCATTGTACAAGTTCCTTTTCTTTTTTGCTTATACTTTTGTCCTCTTCTAGCTTTGTCAGAATTTCTACTACTTCCTCTTCATGAACACCTCCTAAAGCCAACATGGACGTGTGTACAAGAGTCGCAGCCTATCTACAATTTTGGTTAGATCATCATAATACTTTTACTCTACTTTGGTGGATTCATTGGACTCATCAGTTTCTTTCGTGAGAGCCGAACTGCTTTTCTCCTTCTTTATGCCCTTCAAATCCACTTGATAACTCGAAAGTACTTGCAATTATGATTTGATTTCGGCTTTCCAGACTTAGTGGGGTCGTTGTTGCGGTATGACATTACTATCTTTCAATATTAAGTCTTTTTTGCGTTAGTAGACTCCATAGCTGATTCCTTCCTCAGTTCTGACTACCTCCCAGCATCATTTTCGAATGTTTCGACGGTTTTATCATAAAAATCATGGCTTCCAGCATCCATGTTGTACCTTTATTCAAACACATATTCTTGTCTTTAGGTAGTCTGCAAAAATTGTACGAATAATTCTTTACCAGCACACGTTACAAATAATCTCCAAAGGCCAAAGCAATCAGGAGGAGGAAGTTCGAGAAGAGTCGAATCTCGCTTCACATTGTCGGTATGTAGGATGCTCCTCTGGACTTTTGTGCCATTTGTTTTTTTTTTTTTCTCCTCAGGTACTTTCCCTCAACCTTCTCCATCTTAACCTTCACGACAGGTCTAACAATACTTTTTAACGGTTTAAAAAATTTTCTTGGAGGTACTCTCCTTCGGATTCTTTTATCTTTTTTCATCCAAACTTTTTTTTCTAATTGTATTTACTACCTGGATATATGTGTTCCATTGATGCTTCTCAGTGGAATTTACTTTTCTCACGTGGCTGTAGATTTCTCTCCATATGTCATGCTTGAGTTGAAATTAAGTGTTGACGGAGCTGCTTGTGATATATCATTGCTGTTGAATTGAACTCGGAATTTTATTTTTGTAACTCAAAAGCTTCTGTGGTACATGCCTTACAAGTTTTCTATGCTTACCAATCAAAGTTCAAGCCGTTCATTTACCATTGTATGTTAGTGAAATGGGTTCATCCATGTACCGTAACTTGTTTTCATGATATTACTTCCTCGCCTGGACACGACACCATCATCGATGGAACGAAAACGTCAACTAATTGGCTCAGCATGTAGCATCGTTATTAGTGATCATGTTTGACATGTTTGTCTCGTTTTCTTTCCTTTCATTCGTCTTCTTATACAGGGTAGTCTACAAAAAACTGACGACCTCAAAATGTTTCGAAGTCATAACTTCGGGAAAACACACACAACCACCAGGCAGAAACACAAAAGTTCCCTTGAATTTTTGGTGAAGTGCACACCCGTTGACCTTCTTCACAAGTATTTCAACTACACAAAAAACGCCCGAAAACTACATGATGAAAGTTCGTGAATTCCAGATTTCTAAAGATTTCAGAGTGCTTTGGAAATCTGGAATTCACTAACTTTCATCATGTAAATAGACATAAATCGCTGGAAATAATATTAAGGAAAATTAGAAATTAGCCGACAGCGAAAATCATGCACTAGAAATAACGTAGTTCAGTAAGCCACCTTTATGCACTTAAATTTCGTCGGATTGGCATGACCCGGATTCGAACCGGCTACCCAGTTCGCCCCCAGATCACTTGCATATATGGCCACATCCTCCACTGGCATAAAGATAACTCACTGAACCCGTTATTAAGGTCACAACCGTGACCAGGGCTCCATTCGACCGAAATTCACTCAGCCATAGACAATGGAGAGGGAAGACAAATCATACACTCACAAGGCTCAATAAAGGAGAAATAAATAGACATAAATCGCTGGAAATAATATTAAGGAAATTAGAAATGGAGCCCTGGTCACGGTTGTGACCTTAATAACGGGTTCAGTGAGTTATCTTTATGCCAGTGGAGGATGTGGCCATAGCGATTAAGGCGCTATGCAAGTGATCTGATGACAAACTGGGTAGCCGGTTCGAATCTGGGTCATACCACTCCAACGAAACGCAAGTGCCCAAAGGTGGCTTACTGAACTACGTTATTTCTAGTGTATGATTTTCGCTGTTGGCTAATTTCTAATTTTCCTTAATTTCATCATGTAGTTTTCGGACGTTTTTTGTGTAGTTGAAATACTTCTGAAGAAGATGAACGGGTGTGCACTTCACCGAAAATTCAAGGGAACTTTGTTGTGTTTCTGCCTGGTGGTTGTGTGTGTTTTCTCAAAGTTATGTCGATTTCACACCACTGTAAACGCCAGTTGCCGGTATTTTGTGATGATTCTAAGTCAAATCTGGAGGGAAAAATGTAAAATTGGATCATTTTCTGGATTGCATGTGCGATTGTTAGTCAATGATGTGGTCCCCACATTCAACGTTTTTCAGCCCCTATGTAATAAAAAATCCCTAGATAGCGCCCCTCAGAATCAGGATAAAGTATTCTAATGAAACAGAAAGAGTTTTGAAAGTTGAAAATAACCCCTAAACCTTCATAATGTTCGACTCAGGTCACCATAACATCGAGTTCGAGAAGAGTCGAATCTCGCTTCACATTGTCGGTATGTAGGATGCTCCTCTGGACTTTTGTGCTATTTGTTTTTTTTTTTTCTCAGGTACTTTCCCTCAACCTTCTCCAGTGTGTACGTACGCCCCCCTCCCCAACCCCCTGTCCACATTCCAGCTTTTAAAGTGTGAGACGCTTCGTGTTCGACTAGAGAATGATATTGTAACATAGTGTTGTGTACAGAAGGGTGATATCACCAGAATAGGCTCGCAATAACCCCCCTCCCGCTGTAAAGTAAAAGGTCTTCAAATTTGTAACTTTGCTAAAAAACAAAATGCAGTTCAGGTGACTGAGTGCCCTTAATCGCACCCTCTCCTACTCCCAGGTTATTGTGATGCAGATGTTATAAAATCAGCAAACTATGGTAATCTTTCACTCCGACTTCGCACGTTTACACCCTATCCTTTCTTCAGTGGGACAACAACATGACATAACCGTAGTGTAGTAACTAAAACAGTAGGTACTACTTAAAACTACCTCCATGAGGGACTGTTCACATTCCTTCCCCAACCAAATTTGTCCCTAACAAAGCATGCTACAGTGTAAGCCATTGGATTTGTTACTCTCAGCTTTGAGGTATCAGGTATTAAAACTGCTTCACAGGCCTAATCTGTCATCACCACTGTGGCGTATATGCCGACACAAGTGCTCATCGAACGTCTGTAAGGCTGCAGCTATCTGCACCCTGGAGGTTCTTGAAATACTAAATCGTGCACAAAATGCCCTAAACATAAAATCCGTAAGTGTCAGATCAGGAGATGTGACAGGCCATTCTATTGATCCCCGTCTACCCAACCACGAATTATGAAAATGGTGATCCAGGAAATCCTGAACATGCACATGGTAATGCAGGGGTGCTCCATCCAGCTGGAAGTACATGTTTTCCAGAAATTGATTTAAAATGATTGCAGGAACAATGTCATCTCCCAACGATTGCCAGAATCTGTTACCAATTAGTGTACTCACAATAAAAAAAAATGGGCCAAGTATCCCGCCTGCGTATATCCCGCCCACACATTGATTCCCGGTGAACATGGGAGGTCGAGGCATTACAGCATGAGGATTATCATCTGCGGACAGGACTCAGTTGGGCCGATTAACACGTTCATTCAATTGAAACGTTTACCTCGTCAATAAATAAGATACAATCAACGATCGTTGGAACGTTGCTGATCATATCAAATAGTATATCGAGTATTCTAAGCGGCGATCAGGATCAGCCTTATTAAGTTTGTGAACCAGACATGGCCTGAAAAGTTTTCAGCCCACATGTTTTATTGCTCTCTGCAGGGGCGATTTTGATATTTCAGACTTGCTTAAGTTGTCGCTTAAGCTGCCTTTGGGACAGGTCAGGTGCTCCATCAGGAATGGCATAAATGTCTGTAACAGTTTCCAGTTTGTGTTGACTGGGTGGCCACAGAGTGTCCTTTGTGATCATCTGCTACAGACCCAGTTCGTTCAAACTTCGCTACTGGGGCCCCCTATTTCGCCAATTACATTGTTCGTACATCTGCGGGTGTATCATTTGCATACCACCACTCGATGATATCTACACGCTGTTGGATTTGCAACCTAGGCATTGTCGCTTTATTCTGAACTAAAAAATAAGCGTATTCAAAGGACACAATTACTAGGATTACTAGGTTTTCAGCAAACACTAACAACGCAATGGAAAATAGCACTTGAAAATTAATATTAGTAAATGAAGCCAAAAATGGAAGGATGATGTGGATTTACTTGATCCACATTAAATGCAACTCAGGTCTGAAAGTAATGGGTGCAACTACCACCAAAGCAAATGGTTGTGAAACGAAGTCAGTAAAAGTGGAACTAAATGGAAGTACCCAAAACCTTGAGGATATGGAATTGGCACAAGACACTGGAAATCGAATGAAGCCTAATGAACCTACGAAACTGAACCTAATGGAACTACAAAACCAAATTAACTGTTTGTACTACAACGTACACACAGGTATTCACAGGCCTAAATCTGTCAAGCAGGTTTAAGGGATGGAGCTGTCCAGCCAGAAAGGATGTTTCCACTTAACTTGGTGAAGGATAGCACAACCATTGAAAAAAGGGGGTAGGGTGTATACATACGAAGTCGGCGTGGAAGATTACCATAATTTTCTGATTTTGTAACATCTGTCACAATAACCTGGGAGTGGGAAAGAGTGTGATTAAAGGCCCTCACTTACCTAAAATGTATTTTGTTTTTTAGCAAAGTTACAATTTCGAAGACCTTTCACATTATAGTGGAGAGGGGGGGGGTGAGGTTATTACGAGCCTACTCCTGGTGATATCCTTCGGCACACAACACAACGTTACAACATCATCATTCTCTAGTCGAACACGTATTTGAGGGTCTCCTTTACATATACTTACAACATACCTTAAACACGGAAATTAATCGTCACACTCACTTTAAAAAACAGGATACTGTCCGTATCTTGCAAATTTTTGATTGGTTATCAACAATCTTCATCAGGCACTGTCAAGAAAAATGAGTTCTCTGGTTACATCCTCATTATTTTTGTCTGCTTGCTTGAAAAGAATGTCCACGGCCCCCGATATTTACAAAGTAAGCGCATGCAAGCGGCATGGAGTTTCCATGGAGTTTCAAAGTAATTCCAGTAAGCCTAACGATTTATTTTTTGACTTAACAACATAGTAACTTGTCCAGTAAGCATCATCAGGCTTGAAAAATTTTAGCCAATTAGCTGATTTCAGCTTTTTTTGTGCTGAGCAACATTTTCAGTAAGTTTCCATTTTTTTGTTTGTTTTGTACTTCCGACTTCAGTTTTGAACTAATGGCAGGCCTTGCATTTAAATTTAGGTGAATCTTAAAAGCAACCTCAAAATGTTCAGCTTTTATTCATTATTAATACGAAAGATGGATAAATGCATCATATTTTCTTTTTTTTTTTGCTCAAAAATACTTTTCAGCCTTTTTTTGTTCAAGGCCACTATCATGCCTGCATCATGCCATCTTTTAAGAATATGTTCGAACACACGAATGCAGCACATACTGTATTACGAACCTCCAAACATGAATGCAGAAAGTATTGGTAACACACAGTTTATAGATTATTAGGAAGCTGTACTGATGTTTCAAACGCATCTGCATGCGTTTATTTATACGTTGTGAGCCATCTTTAAAGAACGTATCCAGACATGAATGCAGACAAATGTAGAACTTATTGCCAACCTCTAAACGTGAACACAGAATGTATTTGGAACTGCCAAACATGAACGAAGAAAGTATCACGTACATTCTAACAAATTAGAACACTATTGTCATTTGTAAAACAATGTGCTGTACACGTATGAAGGACAAGTAGCTGCCTTCTTTGAGAAGTCTCTCTCTATATATATCTGATTACTTACAACATGACAATGTATTGACAATGATGCATCATATCATGTTTAAAGTACGTCACCAAACACGTGTGTCAACATACGGGAACACCCAAAGGTGAGGAATACTGATCAAACGTATTAGGAACGTCCATTCACCTTTTCACAAATGTCTCGTGCAACAAAAGATAACGCGAAAAAATATAGAGATCTAAATTTTGTTTAAATGGTAAATTCTACAAAGTTAAGGGTACTGGCCGACTCGGACCTGTGACATCTTTCGCCTGCCTTGGCAAAACAACCACCCAATCATCCATGGTAAGTAGTTTAAGACTCCCAATTAAAAAGGGTTGCCGCAGTTGTGTGCTGTGACGTAATGCAAGACGAAGTAAACTACCTTGACACCGAATTTAATGACGTCATTCAAAATCGCTGCCTCCTCACAGGTACAACACTATAGTTTTCAATGACATCACATCCAGTCGCGTGATCGAGAATTTCACTTCTGGTTACAAGACTTACGACGTTATTTTTTGTGTCTACTTTCCTTAAATCGCATTTCCTGTTGATGGAATTACGTGTGCCTTTCCATAGGTTTTATTGTTGCACAGTTTGTTTGTCATACTGGTAACGTGGGAATTTGCTATTTTTCTTGTGTTGCCATGTAACAGTAGACAAACCATGCAACAATTTCCTATCAACTTAGTAATGTAATGGTTGCTCATTTTACTGACTTTTCATTAACAAGGCAATTTACAAGTATTTGTGTGTGCAAGTTAGTTCTAAGTGCCTCTTCGGTTATTAGTTGAATAGACACACTTTATGATGCTATCTGCTCAATTAGTATTGAAAGTGATTTTAAGTTTTATTGAATCTTTGGTTCCCGCCGTTGTACCATGTAACCTCCTTTTTGTCACACCGATTTGTATCGTTTGTGCGGCTGGTTTTTATGTAGCTCCTGCTGCTAAACAATAAACTTGGAAACGAGTTTCTGCATACCCTTACAGAAAAATTTGGTCACGAGTGGATTCAAACTGGGATCTGTTTGGGGTTAATTCACCCAGTTGGTCCCCTGTTGTGCCTTTATGAAACATACGGGACCAACTAAAGGCCTTGTGACTTAGCTGTTGACCCCAATTTGTCACCAAACTTTGTTCTTAGTCCCTTAACCCCAAATAGTAACCAAGAGACTGTCTAAAAACCTTGGTCCCATACCGTGGCCAGAAATACGCATAGTACCGGATGTTGGCCCCTTGCTCCCGAATCGTGACTGTAAAAGGACCTACCTGGCCCCTTGCTCCCGAATCACTACTATAAAGGACTTGGTCTCCTTGGCCCCTTGCTCCCAAGTCGTGACTCTAAAAGGGCCTAGCTACCTTGGGCCCCTTGCTCCTCAATCGTGATTTAGCTAGTTTTCCTTGACTCAACCAAAAGGAAAAGGAATGTGACAGTTGGTATTTTGACTTCTGTTATAGTGTACCATTTTCATTTTGGATATTTGTATTATTCCTAAACTTACTTACAAAACGCTATACATACTTGTAACACTACTGGATACATTACTACGCGTTTCCAAAATTCCTAGCTGTAGTTGACAGGTTAATTTTCGACAAACATTATTTCAATTTTGAAACAACTCGGTCGTCTTCTTCGGGCGTTTTAAGTCCGACTAGATTGCCTCGGATCACATCGAACTGTTGATCCGTCGCGTTGTTTTGGTTTCACTGACTGATCTTTACGAGTCCCAGTGGTGGAGTGAGGCCTGCTGGGATGAGTGCTTGCTCAGTCGTTGGGCAAGCTCTGGGTGGACAAGTTGGAGCACTTTGGGTAGTGGCTTTGTCAAGGGATTCGAGGATGAGCCGATGAGACAGGCTTGGAAACGGGCCTATTATGTCGAAGAATGCTAGTATTTCGTCTTTTTCTAGTGCGAGAGATTTCAGGTGGTCGATGAAGTCAGTGGTGTTTGGCGACAGCATCCTCCCCAGAGATGTTTTGGAGTCATTCCGCGAGGTACCAGTCTAGTTGCTGCACTGGGCCCCCTTTGGCGGAGGTAATCAGTCTCATGAGATACTCTGGTGTATGTGTTTTGAGTTGTGCAAAGATGGTGGGTAGTTTTTGTGGAGGTTTTTCTGAAACGGCACACAAAATAGAATGGGGCAAAACAATAATCCTTCTGTGCTCAAACTCTGCGAAGGACATACACTTCCGTGCACTTGAGTAGATTTCAATAAACCTACACAAAGAAAACAATATGCAACTCATGAATCTCCAGCCACACTCATATCCCGAAGTGCTCCAACTGTCCACCCAGAGCTGGCCCAACGACTGAGCAAAAAGTGGATCACTCATCCCAGCAGCCTCACTCCACCACTGGACCTTGTAAAGATCAGTCAGTGAAACCAAAACAGTGCGAGAGATCAACAGCCCGATGTGATCCGAGGCAATCTAGTCGGACCAAAAACACATGAAGACGACGAACGAGTTGCGTTTCAAAATTGAAATAATGTTCATCGAAAATTAGCCGGTCAACTACAGCTAGGAATTTTGGAAAAGCGTAGTAATGTATCCAATGGACTCGAAATCCAAAGTAAATGCTCACACTCCATCTTGTAACACTACATTATGAACTTGGCCCTACACAAAGCATTTGTCCCTACATTAACACTTGTCTCTCACTTACCTTCTCTTCCATCATCCCATTCTGTACCGACATGTTTTGGTCTAGTGAGTTAAAAGTTACCGGTGTAAGATTTCCATTTTAAAGTTAAGCACAGTTTGATTTTGTTTTAAACAGTTAATTGGTATTAACCATTTTACACTTTAGAAGCCATTTTTTACGTAAATAAAATGTCATAATTACGGAAGTTTGACATCGTTATTGTTAGATTGAACTTAGCTTACATGTTTTAAAAAGAAACTTTGTTAAGCGTTAGCTTCCATACGTTCGTATGTACAACACATTTATAATTAAACAGGTAATTACTCTATTAACTAACAAATCCAAAATTTGATTAATTGAACAATACAATAATTTTTTTTTAATTACTAGTTGCAAACTTAACATTTAGTTAGGTTGCCAGAAGTTTAGGTGACTTTTTAAGGCTTGAATAATTTTTTTCAGTTTCAGGTGATAATGCAAATTTTTGACAAAGGGTTATGCTTGCACTCCTGATAACTTGACACAGTATGGCTTTCTACAACATAGTGTGTTGTATGCTTTTGACCAGTTATTGAAAAATAAAAAATCGAGGAATTACTGGATGCCAGGCACACGCAACACTGTGATAGACGAATTAGTGGCCAGAACCAACTTTGAATTACAGTACATCCTACAAATTATATTTTTTCAGTGTTTGCCAGTACTTTAGTTTATACAGGTTGTTTCTAAATCCTATGCAGAAACTTTAAGGATGACTTCCACCATACAAATGAAGGTTAAAAAGTCTTATAAACATGGGTCCGGGAATGCTTCCTAAGGGCTGCGGCCTCTCGAATGTGGCGCCTAAAATCCCGTCCTAACCTAATATCTCGGAAACTGTTTGAGACACAGCAATATGCCTTGATATGTGAACTAATAGTAATACCAGCTATTATTTAACTGTATTAGCAAATTAAATACACCTAGGGAGGGTCAGAAATGGGTGG
>JAHWFP010085514.1:0-12716 GCA_023313725.1 Lithobius niger | reverse complement strand
AATTAAAAATCATCAATTTTTATCCGGTTTCATTTTAACAAGTGAAAATTCAATCATATAACCCCCTTTTTTACGGCACACTTGATGTTTTTGTTAGCAATCCGTGTACCTTTTTTACAGCTATAGCGTCGCGCTACAAAGCTTTATGCATGCAGTCGATTGTTACTGGCCACTTTGAAACACTTCAACTCAACTCTGAAAGCCTGCATCTGCGAAATAAATACGCCATTCTATCGTTTCTAGCTACCAATTTCGAGGCCGAACGTAGCTTAGTTTGGTTTAAATCTATGTCGTTTAGCTGAAACACAGATTCTTTCATTCATTCATTCATTTATTTCCCAGAAGCCGTGGTCCTAAACCGTATACGCTCCTAAGTACAAATGCTACAAATAACCAATCCAAACCACAACCACAAAACTCAACCACAAATCTCAACCGCAAATCCCTACTACAAACCCCTATCGCAAAGATCAACCACAAATCTCTGTTTCACTGTACCACTGATTCACTGACCGCTATTGCCACTTGCTATCTGAGCCACCGTGATGCACTGCTCCTTGAACGGGTAATCACCATCCACTGCGACACACAGCACACCACACATGAAGGTCACACGGACACATGGGGTGGGTGGGAACGACTGGAGCAAAGGCCCACCCGGGACCCCGGATTCTGTCTTCACCTTCCTCCTCCTGTTAGGCCTTGGCCTATCATCCCACTTCTTTTGCAATTGAAACGCACCACTGTTACTCAACTACCTCGCTGGACCATTCAACGTAACCAACAGCTGTGGCATTCCCGCGACCGCACGTACAAACAAATCTGGCACCTTGAACACGGAACTTGAACCTGGTCACACTGTGCGATATCTTGGTGGGACACACCCGCTGCACACCCACTGCGAAGAAACTGCAAGGCCAAGGCAGGAATCGCACGAGCAAATGCTAGACCGCTAGAATTCTTTGCAAAACCTGGCTAGACATCGCAGCCGACACCTCGTTTGTTTGACTGGTGCCGTCGACGATAGATGGTCAACTGTTGGGGCCGCTTCAAAAAACTTGGCTATTGAGGCACGACAGCTCGCATACAAGGGACACACAGCAATGAAATGCTCCGGCGTAACTTCCACTTTGTACAAAGAGCACAGTGGAGTGTCCACCCATGCAAACCTAAATTGGTGGCCGCACAGCCCACCAACAATCAGCATTTTAGCAAAGACATAACATGTGCACGAAGAATGGATATGGAGTTTGCTGAGTGGCATTGTTTCCTAATTACAATGGTTAAAACAATGTTAAACAATCAAAATGATCGTTTAGGGAGCTGTAACTCCGGAATGGCTCGACCATCGAAAAAGTGGTCTCTGTGAGGATGAAGCCCCGGGAAATTTCTGGCCTTCATCATGTTTCAGATTTCAGGTAGGTGCAGTAGTTTTTTTCTGAAACCGTGACACACAAGAACAAGAACAAGAACAACTAAAACAATAGGTAGAGAACAGTTTTCAAATTTCCGTGTGGCTCCGTACGTTTACTCTTGCACGGAAATGCGTAAAAGTTGGCATAAAGTTGGGAAAAGTTGCTATCTACTATCTGGCCAAGTTTGGTCGAAATATATTGAATAGAAGCGGAGAAATTAATAGTTTTAGTCTTGCTGGAGAGAGGACTTCAATCATATATATACACGGATTCGTCATGTCTACCCAACTCACGGCAATGAAAAAAATTGGACGTGCTGTTGTTGTCGCGATGCGTACTTGTGTACTTAGGGCCTTAGGGCTTCGTCGGGCAGATGACCGGGTGCGGTTAACGCTCGCTAAAATCCTTTGACCCTTTTTGACTTGTGTACTTCATGTTCACTGTTCATGTTCATGTTCACTGTTGTAAGTAAACATGTTGTTCATTGTTGCTCTTTGTTCAAGTAAAATGCTGCAACTCGGCTCTTAAAACAGTATTGACATTCGTTGGGTAATTCGAATCATATCAAAAACCAAAACTAGTAGAAGGGGCCGACAAGTTCCGAATGGTTCGGCCCTTCAAAAGAGTGATTTCAACACATCAAAACATTCGCCGAGTTAATCGCACTGCTTAATAGTTCGACGGTTAAATGAAAACTAGAACATTGCTACATTCGGTAGCAATGTTCAAGTTTTCATTAACGTCCAAAGTATTATTCGGTGCGATTAAGTTGGCGAATGTTTTGGTGTGTTGATATCACTCCTTTGAAGGGCCGAACCATTCGAAACTTGGCGGCCCCTTTTACCAGTTTTGGTTTTTGATATGATATTACTCTTTTTTTTTAATTGTGTATTAAACTCAACTCCACTACCGTGCAGATGTGTAATAAAGTGGCACGTCAACAAGAAATTAGTTTTCAACACTTTGCTACTACTTTTGCCTCATTCTCAACTTAGTCACACCTCTTTGTAGGTTTTAGGTTTGGTTTTAATTTTGTTACAATTTCTTTTAGTTAGTTAGTTTAGGTGTGTTAATATCACTCCTTTGAAGGCCTGAACCACTCGCAACTTGGTGGCCCCTTTAGCAGTTTTTGGCTTTGTTTATTTTGCTTTGTTTTTTACAGTTTGTTCATTTTTCGTGAATGGACGTGAATACAATTTCTTTGGCAACGTTGTTTAGATTTGTCGTGATACACTAGTGTGTGTCTAGGCACGCACGTCAGTATGCACGTTGTCATTGTCCGCACTTTGGCCGTCCAATAAGAGACGACGACGACAATACTAACAATGGTTATAACAATACTTTCGTACTTACGTGCCCTCCCACGCCATCGCCGTTATACTCCCAGGCTCCAAACCATAAAAGGTACGCAGTTCGTATTGTACAGCATCCATTCGTCCAATTTCATAGCAGGAAGCCTTCCCGTTATCTCGGTATCGATGAATAATCACCCTATGGGATTTAACATGGGGCTGAGCGAACTAGCGAGCACTACTAGCTAGCTAGTAGTAACACAATTTCAACGTTATTGAGGAGCAGATTTTGCAATGAAAGCAGCATAGCTAGCATTCTTACACGAGTTAATTTTTGTCAGATGGGTCATTGCTCTCAATTTCAACACAATTTAAGCTTTTGTGCTGCATTATTATTTTTCCCGGAGTACCTGAAATGTGCCCAACTATCTTCAGGATATAAGACACTGACGCTATGGCGTCGCGCTACAATGGTTTTCAACCTCGACAATTGAATTGATGTCATGTTTGTTGTGATGTTTGTTGCCTAACTTGGCACGACACACTAGCGTGTTTCTAGATTAAGCTTCCCCTAACTTACGAACTGCCAAAAGGCAAGCCATGCGGTACGCTAATAAATATTATCTTCACTTTTAATTTACATAAAAATACACGCGTCGCACCTTTTGTTTCTATTTTAATGTAAATTATCATTCGGTTGCTTACCATATTTTACATTACAAAGTCCCCATCGCATGGAAAATTTTATTTTCTAGAAATCCTAGCAGTAAGTCCATAAGTAGTTAAATATCAACGTTATGGGCACCTTTCTCCAACATAAAACGTTATATTGCGTTACTAATCACGGTTTTTACGTTGTCAGTCAACCAAAATCTCTCTATCAAACGAAGTTTTAGCCTTTTCTGTCACATTGTTATTTATCCTCGAATGCCTGGAAGCAGCTAAACTGCGTTAGTAGTAAAGACAGAAGTGTCTAGTGAGCTTCGTGCTCCTATGTGGTTATCTGGATAGGAAGAATGTTCACGTTGGATCGTGGTGGTTTACACATTAGTGTACGCGTTAATGAAAATCCAGTTTTTACTAAATTTTTACTTGACTTGTGTTTGTAACTTCTGTGATTCCTTAAGAATGGAAGTACTGTAATGTGGTAATGTAGTCATCGTGGCTGAGCTCTCAGTCTGGTTGCTGGAGGGTTTGTGGATCTGGTCGAACCCCTGGAAAGAGGATCTTGGCAAAGTCACCACCAGGACTCCCGACCAAGGTAGCGTGAAAGGCTGCTATATACCTTCAACGGCTATAGGAGCTATTCTGGCCAATTCTGGCCATCTTTCTACGATGATCGGAGGTATCCTAGATCGAATCCACGGGTTGGCACCTCCCTTTACAAGATAGTTCTTCTTTTCATCTGGTAAAGTTCGAAATTGAGCCGGTTCAGCCACATGAGCATTCAATTGACTTAAGGCTCAAAAGACATTAGTTTAAAAAAATTTATAAAACTTATTTGATAGCAGTTGTTTGCACATAAATACTAACAGGAGTACATAAAGCTCCGTAGGAAAGAGGAGTAGCGAACTATGTATCAGTGTAGCTAATCTAGTGTTAGAATAAGTCACTTGATTATCTCGAACAGAGCCAGTATTCTGAGAGACACCAATCAACATCAAAGTTTCCATAGACCGTCACGCGAACCGATGTTCAGATTCAGCCCCCCTTTTTTTTTATATTACTAAGTTGAAGTCCCATCTCTACTAAAAAAAAAAAAGGAGAGCGATAGGCTTCCATAAAAATACGACATCGTCTGCCCATCTAAAGTGAGTTGTAAAATTAGTTGTAAAAATACAACATCGTCGTCCCTTAGACAGTTTGTAACGACCCAAATTGCTACAGGCCTACGTCCTTACGCGATATGACCCATTACATTATTTAAGAGCAAAAGATGTTGGGTTTGGCTACTGGGAAGAGAAACTATTCGGACCAGACACAACATGACCTGTATTGAAGTGCATGCAGGTGTACGTCTGGTACGCTGAACCTTACACTAGACTGTGAACAACCTACTAAAATAAACACAGCTGTTCTATACAGGTGTTCATAGGCCTTTCTCTGAACAGAAACCTACCCATATTCTTAGACTCTAACCTACTTTTGGCCGTTACGTAATACCTATTTTTAGACTATTTCGTAACGCCACTAGTATATAAACCCAGTGTAAGGTTCTATCTGGGCCGACATTACACCTGGCCAGAGGAGGAACTACACGTACGCTAGGAGAACTGCAATCCGGCCCGACACATTACAACTCGGCCGGAGGAGGGAACGCTTTGTAACCATTAGTTCTACGGAACGTTACAGGGTAGCCCTGGTACCTAAGTATATGAATATTGCCATTTCTTAATACGATAATATCTTAAGGTGTTAAGATTTAGTTTTGATAGCCGAGCGATATTTATATTTTTCCGCTTGAAGAGAGTGTGTAACGGAATTCTTACCCTAGACGTATAACTAAGACTTGGTATCCCAACATAAGCTATAATTGTGTTATTTGCCTTGACTTATTTAAAGACGTTATACAAGTTGTACGTAGAAAACATTATGGTTGTATAAAAAAAATAGTTTTTATTTCACGAGTTTGGTAGGAAAGAATAATCATATGAAATGAATAATTCTAAAGTAATAAAACTAGGCTACTTTTTTTTTATTTCTGTACTCATAAAAATGAGTTAAGTCTGACTGAAAATACCAACAAGTTGTGTGCTTCAATATGTGCACTTGCGGGCTTTGTTTATTTTAGATTACCGTACATTATCACAGTAGAACTTGTAGTCAGATTACATGTTACCGAAAATTATACATAAACGTGTTGTTTCCCAGACGTCAGAGATTTATAAGATTATTTTTTCAATCAAAGATTGTGGCATGTAAAAGAATATTGTCCCTCTCCGTCCCGAGATAACCTATAGCAGTTGAAAAGGACCTTTAATATGACTATTTCATTTTGAAATGTTTTTGATTGGTAATGTTTAGTAGTATTTTTTTTTAAATTGTGTTTCTGTTTTTTTTTCTTTGATGAGCTGTGACTTACGTGGAACCAGTTATTTTTTTTTTTCATTTTACTTTCCTTTTTCTTCATACAGAACTTATTACGCGTTGACATCTTAATTATACTTTTCTTTAATGGTTCTGTGTTGCATACGAGTTTACTCTGCACTGCAACACAGATATATACAGGGTGATCCACAAAAAACTGACGACTTAAAATTTTTTAAGTCCAACTTTTCTAGTTAGCACCCCTTAGAACTAAGAGAGGACAGAAATCTTCCCGTTTCGTTAGATTTGATTTCTGTCCTCTTCTGATTCTGAGAGGTGCTAACTAGAAAATTTGGATTTAGAAAATTGTGAGTCGTCATTTTTTTGTGGACCACCCTGTATATTATCTATCTGTCAATCTTTATGTTTTTTTGGTACTACTTTGTTAATAATAATGATTAAAAAATTTATGAATCCTGAAAACAAAGGTCAAGATTTCAGTTTAGTAGGCAGCTGTGCCTAGAACTAGAGATGTGTATACATATATAAATAAACTAGACGAAGCCCGTGCTATGCACGGGGCCGGTCACATTTCCCGGGACATTTTTTCGGCATTCTTCCCGACGACTTGTCAGATTGATCGACTACTCATGTCTGGCTCCTGTTTGGCTGCAGGTAGAATGGGAGAGCGCATTTGCAATGCGGGCACGAGGATGGAAGAAGTGATTGTTCGGCCCGACGACTTGTCAGATTGAACCTTTATTGAGTTGATCGACCACTCAAGCCCGCCTCCTGTTTCCATGCAGGTAGAGTGGGAGAGTGCATTTTCAATGCGGGCGCGAGGAGGGGAGAACTGGTTTTCCTTTTAGTCTTCCTTTTAGCCTCCGACATTATTATATAGACTAGAGGAAGCCCGTGCTATGCACGGGGCCGGTCACATTTCCTGGGACACATTTTTCCGGCACTCTTCCCGACGACTTGTCAGATTGATCGACCACTCATGCCTGGCTCCTGTTTGGCTGCAGGTAGAATGGGAGAGGGCATTTTCAATGCGGGCACAAGGAGGGGAGAAGTGGTTTTCCTTTTAGTCTTCCTTTTAGCCAGCCTCGGACATTATGATATAGATATACATCATAAGGTTGAACGACGTACAAAAGACAGAGTGTATGGATTCCCACCATTTTTGAGCGGGTGAACATATAGTAAACAACATAAAATAAAAGGGTTACCTTGCTTGTTTAATCGTTTATAAGGAATATAACTACAGGCCTCATAAATGGCGTCCAAGAGTTCAGTTGCTTTACAAATTTTATGTCTTCTTTTATCTTTCAATATTGCGAGCCAAACCGTTGAAAACATGAAGAAAATAACAGCAGTGTGTAAACAAGACTTCATGACCTTTACCAAAAAAAACAATAAAAATAAAAATAAATAAAAATATTACAAGCATGGAATTGCCAAAATTATAAACTGATAAAGCTAGACTGCATTCTGCAAAAAAATTCTGCAAAAATGTATGTGTGATTTATGGCAATTGTTATGTTATCGCGTTTAAACTAAGGTTGGTGATACATACGACACTCCACGTTGAGGCACGGGGGAGGGGGGGGGGAGAACGATCCCGAGCACGTAAGTCTAAGAGCTCACTTCCCAAGTCATGATACTGTCCTACGTCAAGCCAATTTTGGCTTAAAAAGTGAAATCCCGTTTTGCCAAAAAGAAATCAGATTGGAGGCATTCTGCCTAAAGGACAAAATCCATTTCCCCACAGCCCGTTTCGCCAAAAAGAAATAAGATTACAGTCTTCTACCTAAAAGGAATAATCCGTTTTGTTAATTGCCATTTTTGTCAAAAAGAAATCAGATTAGAAACTTATGCCTACAGAGCAAAATTTGTTTTGCCAAAAAGCGATCAGCTTACAGGCTTCCGCCTAAAGGGCAAAATCCATTTCGCCACATCCCATTTTTCCAAAATGAAGTGAAAGGCAAACACAAAGAAAATTTTATAAAGCCGTTTTTATTATTTTTCGTGGGTACTTCACTTGTCAGACAGTGGATTCTCCTGGAATCTTATCCCCCCATCGTTTGTAATTTCATATTACGGTGTTGTGTCTTCAAGTGTTTGGGTGTCTTAACTCGTCTCTAAGTTTCTGTTGTTTTAAAAATTATAAAATAAAATCATCACTATTTTGTCTACGAGTTCTGCAGTCTTTTTAATCCACCCATAACCAAAACTGGTATAAGAGAAGCCGCCAAGTTTCCAATAACGGTCAGCCTTTGAAAGCAGTGAGATCACTTACCCAAGAAAAGGCCGCCACAATGTTAGCCCTATTATGCAGCAAACTTGGCACGTTACCCTCCTCTTTAATTTCTTTGAGCCAGGAGTGAATAAAATCATCTGCCAATATGACAATTGCGTAAAAGTCATCGTCCAAGTCACAGGATTGTATAGTTCTAAATCAAACGTGTCTTAGCAGTGTAAGAAAGTAGTCGCACGATTTTGTGGGCAAAATTACATTTTATGAGCGAGTGGACATGAGAAAAATAGTGTTGTTAGTCGAGTATTATTATGAGCACTATTATTATTATGTACTTTAGTTACGTAAATTGGATGGGGGTTTGAATAACTTTATACAAAAGCCTGTCAAGAGAACAGGGAAAAAGACTGAACTTATTTATACTTGAAGATTGAGTACAGACATATCTATTAATGTTTTGTCAAACACACACACTCACTCGCAACTGTTCAATTTTACTGAATTTTAGAGACAGTGAAGGCACCAAAGAAATTAAAGAAGCGGGCAATGCGCCAAGTCTGCTGGTTAATAAGGTTAACCTTGGCGGCCTTTCACTCGTTGAATGCTATCACTACTTTCGAATGCCGATCCTATTTGGAAACTTGGCGGCCTTTCTTAAACCAGTTATGATTTTAAGTGGATATCACAACTTTCATAGGACTTAGATACACCACTCATGTCTTCATCTACTTTTTTGGGGGGAAGATATTGACATCTGTTACCATGATTAAGAAGAAGAGACTTCTTCGGGTGGCTATCACAGCTTTTTATTGGAATTTTTCAGGTCCTTTACCTATATTTTCGGTGGCCAGTGATGTTAATGACATTCAGGAGGAAATTACTCCCACAAAACGAAACTATCAGTTAGGCTGGTGTGACATGTTCCTAAATGGGTCAACACCACCTCTTCTTGGAGACTGCGGTAACAAGCTCAGTGTCACAACGCTTGCCAAGCAGCATGCAACTTCAGTTGAAGAGTTGGAAAGGCGTCCGAGGGAACAAGGTTGTGATCCCTTTTGAGAGGACCAGAAAGGGCCTCTTTCGCAGCTGCTTCAGCGTGTTCATTCCCAGCTATCCCGTCAAGGCCCGGGATCCAATAGAAAATCCCAGTCTTCAGCTTGCCAGGGTAGTGGAAAAGCAAAGTTTGGAGTCTCCTGTCAATGCATCCCGAAGGTTGTTTGATGCCAAGGACTCCAGGGCACTCATGCTGCCACTGAAGATGATAAAATGCGTGCCCTGAAGGTCAAGGATCCATACAACAGCCAGTCCTAGTGCCAAAAGCTCTGCGAAAACACAAAATAGTCTGGTGGAAGGCCGTGGGAAGCAGTCACCTTCTCATGTACACAAGCATATGCCATGCCAACTTCTGACTTCGACCCATCAGTGAATATCTGCCGACATCCCACGTGCTGGTCACACAGCTGCCGGAACTTTGGCAAGTACACCTTGCGGGTGAAGTTGAACTTTTTGTGAGGACTGTCAGATGAAACACGAAAATGCCCTTTGGGAAACGCTGGCATCTCCCCAAACATCTCCACTGGCATCTCCCCAAGCTTCAAGATGTGGTACGTTTGAAAGGCCTTCTTCCGACAGGACTGCCAGAGCCTATCACGTAAAACACCTTTAACTACCCCACATCTAACAACCCTCTTGTCTCGTCCACAAACCATGGGCCAAGCAGAACTAGATTGCACAGCACGCAGCCACACAGCATACCATGAACATGTTCTCCGTTAGAAATTGAATCATGTCTGCTCTAATGAACCCGAAGTTCTAATCTTTAAGAGGATGTATTGTATTTGCTAATTGGGATAAAACTGTAGAAATTGTAGTGTTATAAAGACGGTAAAGATAAATTGGACATTCTGTAGTCTACTAGTGGTACAGAATGGTAAGTGAATAGGATGCATAAGTTTTGATTTTCTGAGAAACTACATATTTCCTATGCCTTTCTTCTTTTTAATTGGGTGAATCACTCAAATTTGTCTAAGGGCTTTTTTTTTAAGTCTACGACTGTGGGTAGAAGTTTCGTTCAACACACACGCAGACGCCTTTTCTCCTGCCACTTTTTCGTATTCTACAAAAATACATTAAAACATAATTTTTTTAATGATTTTTTTTATTAAACTCGGTTAGTCTCTCATTTTCACTCGTATCTTGTCGTAGCTTCAGCAGTTTATTTAGACACACCTACGTCTGTAGGCTTGGTAATGAAGCTGAATCTAGTTACTACTAACATAATTTTATTTACTTACCATGGTATTCGTGGAGAAAATCTCTCCACGAATATTAATTTCAAATTTTTTAAAACAGTTGTAATTTCAACTCACTTGCCTAAAGCCAAAGAAAAGATGCGGCTAAAACTATAAAAACGTTGAAATATGAGTCCCACCACAAGAAACAATGTCTATTTTAAGAGTTTACATCGAGGTTGTTAACCTTAGAGGTTGTTCGAAAGTATAAAGGCCTTGAGTGGTATTTAAGAGCACTGACCCCAATCAGAGAAATCACTAATCGATGTTGATCCCCATGAAGTTCAGAAAGTTAAGTAAATGGGATAAAAATTGCATTCAAATTAAATCGTATGAATATTCATAGTTTTGCGCATTGCCGCTACACATCAGGCCTTTTTATGTATTTTTAATTATGCATGAATGTTACTGAATACCTGACTGTATCGAGCTAAACATTCATAATAAAATAACCGGAGACCAAGAGGCCAATCTGGCGCCTACCCTGCTTCCTTATTTCACTACTTGGTGGTGTTAGTAGACAGTGGTATGTCAGCGCAAACTGTAGTATGCGCGAGAACAATATAGTATTCCTAATCAAATTATTATTATTTTTTTGCATAGCAAAATTAGTGTTTGCTGTAATCAGAAGTGACATAAACATGGGCCCATAGGGTTCGACGGAGCGTCCATGCTATACATTACCGCCTGTTCCTAATCTCTCGTTTTGGGTTGTGACACCAAGTACGTGACACCAAGCATGTTGAACGACTAATCGTAGCTATTTTCTGGGTTAACCCATGTTAAAACTATGCCATAAAGGTTTAACCTGATCAATAGGTGCGAAATATATCCCTCGGTCTACGTTTAGTCTATGCATGCAGTAACTCCACGTACAATACGCCGAAAGACCATGAAGCGAGAGAGGTTAGGCTTCTTCAAGTTAGGGCGGGTTTACTCAAACGACAATTTTCTCGCTCACTAGCACGCACTTACTTTGTTAATACTAAATTTGCTGGTTGCTTCTCGCCTTTACCCGATAATGCGGCTTTCGAGTTGTCTATACGTAGTCACCATGGTAACAACGCGGACGCAGATCTTCTCCTCGTGCCTCGCGACATGGCGATGCGTGCAACATATAACGATCATGGCGTCCATGTTGGGTTTTGAATTCTGGCTATTTATTCTATCGTCGTCTCATCACTGCTAGAAGCTGGTCTTTGAGCGAGAATAGCAAATTTTGGAAATAGCGTGAAATAACAGCAATGTTGTAGCAACGTTTAAAATTACTACGCGTAGGCTATGCATGATCGTTATATAAGTTTCTGCTACAATCCAATCATTAAAAAAGAATGCACTGACACTGCTTCAGCAATTCGACGTGTCATATGCGGTAGAGCAATAAAAATGTGTATTGACGTACGCAGTTGGAAAGGCACGCATATACCAACAGGACAGTACCATGAGTCTATGAGTCGTTCTTATGGAACTTATTATGTACTCATGACTTTACTTGTTAAAATGTACACGGATAAAAATTTATAATTTTTAATCTAGATAATCGAATGTACAATTGAGAAAATTGAGTTTATTTAAATGCTTTTCTGCTTTAACCATAGTTTAATTCGTCAAGCACAACAGCACTTGAACAGATGCACTCTTCTCAATTCTACACTGAGCATTTGAATTTAAAATCATAAATTTTTATCCGTAAAAAAATATTTTATATTTTAGCAAGTGAAGTGAAACTTCAGTCCTAGATCACTTACTTTCGTCATACTTGACGCTTTTGTTTGTAATTTTATTTAACCGGGGATTTTTTTTCAGTGATATTTCTTCCTATAAATTGTTTTGGGGGTATTATTCTTTGAACATTTTTCCAGGAATCTAGAAGCGCGCTAGCACTTCGCCCATTTAGTTCAGATTATTGACTTTCAATGGGGTCTAACTGGAATATTCGGCGTTAAATAGCTTATTGCTTGTGTGATGACGAATGCCTTCGAAATCTTGAACAGTGATGCGGTATCACAATAAACGTGTAATTACAGGACGAAAGAGACAAATGGGCTCGATTATGTCATAAATAAAAGTGTATTTGAAAGCTTTACATTCACAAATAAATTTAAAATAATGAAAACTATGACAGACGGTTGTGCCAGCATGGCTAGCATTAGGCTTCCCTGGTAATCTGACCGTGAGAAAAATCTGGTATTAATACCCATTAGTTGGGAGGCAATCTTCATCGGGTAGGGTGAGATCTACCCAACAATCATAGTTACCAGACTGGTGGGAGATTTCCAAATAGGAAATGCGTAGGAAAGTGGGAAATGTGTAGGAATAATAAATAAACATTAATCATAAGTACCAATTAGTGTTAAAAAACGCTTAAGCGTATAAAATACGGATGTAAGCCTTAAAAAACTTAAAGCCCTAAAGGAACAGATATTAGAAAAAG
>JAHWFP010085512.1:0-16718 GCA_023313725.1 Lithobius niger | reverse complement strand
ATGTTACTGGCCCGTACAAAGTGAAACCGCACGTAGCTTTAGCAAACTTCTCGACTTCCAGATAAGCTAGTCCGTCTCTGACCCGTCTCTGACTTCCAGATAAGCTAGTCCGTCTCTGACCCGCCTCTGACACACTGCTTTCATTGTGAGTGGAAGATCGCCTTAATCGTCAAATCACACATCTAAAGTCTCCAATTTACCCTGATTGAAAATTAATTTTCTTTCCGGTGGAATTTTTTTGTTTTGAAATTGAAATGCCTTGCAGTTGTCTACCGATAATAGCAAACTTGACATATCAGTCACAAATGTCCAAAGAAGAGGCTGATCAAGCTTCTTTTAATTGAATCTGTACTTTTTTATAGCACCAAAATGGGCGAAACTATCATCTCTAACATTGAAGATAGGGAAACTTTATTTTTTACCCTTTGCATGTCCAATGCAGAAATAATTTTTAACTATGGCTACAGAAAAACCATATTGTATGTAGTGGTGTCGTTGATTTCGTAAGCAAGAACTTTGTGATGGTCGTTATCACGAGTAAATTTAAACTTGTACCACACACAAATTAACGAATTCTGGACTTAGGTTAACTGACTTGCTAGCCTATCAATTCTATTATAAAAAGGCTGGCAACACTCCCCATTCAGTATGATTTTGGGTCTGAAAATTTTGATACACACTTAACTTCATTTCATAAATTTTGAAATTGTAATTAATAACCCCTTCCACTCCAGATGTATGGCTAGAGGGGCCTTTTTAAAAAAAGTGCCATACGTTCATTGGTAGGTCAAAAAATTCAACACCCTCTTCCCTAAGTGACCAAGGATCTGAGAAATCGACTGTTCTTTGCTCGCTTCACTCCAGTTACTTAAGAACTGACTGGAAACTCGTTCTTCGTAACTGGACTGTTATTTTGTCTTTTTGTGTAAGCATTCCTTACGGCGTGGAATGGGTTTAAATTGGAATGCATGACTTCATATTGGAACCAACATACTTGTCATACTTTTTTTTCTGATGGTTATAAATGAACACAAAGTAAGTCAGCGAACATAGCCTCCTTTTTTTTCTCTTGAATAATTGCCTTTATCTGCTTTTGTACCTTATAAGATCATCACTGCATATTCTGGAATTTCAACTAACTGGCCTAGCCAGTTAGAGCAGGAGTTGCATAAAGGAGATCGCGTAGGGTTCGACGAGTGTCCATTATAATATTGCTGCATGTTCCATCCCTTACTGAAATTTTAGGTCGTAAAATACGATCAGAAAATGAGTACTTTAGTGCGTTTTTGACATGGTCGTATTGTACCTTTAGTGGTAGTATTTGTTGCAAAAGACGAACAGTTTATTGCCAATTGTGCGTTTTCTTATAGATTGTAAAAAGTTTACAGTTAATCACAATTTACGACTATTTAAGCTTGTGTCCAACAGGTACATTTCGTGAACAGTTGCTAACATTTTTTAACTTAGCTATAGGTAGCAAAATGTTTGCAATTAGTTGTTATTTGTATAATGAGTTGGTCGTTTAATACGACTATCTCATCGTAATACATAGTATAGACCCGATTAATCGTATTTTACGACCAGTACATTACGTATTACAAGGAATCGTTAAAACGGTTTACTTTATGAGCCGCACATCACGTATTACGAAGCCATAGTCGTTAAAAACTACCTACTTATTGTAACATGTGATGTAGTGATCGTCTTTAACTACCTAGATACGATTGATCATATTTTAAGACCAGTACATCGCATATTAATCGTTAAAAATGACCTACTCATCATAATATGGGATGTAGTGGTCGGTTTTTATTACCAAGATATTTTACGACCATAAATCATCGAATCATAAAAACAACCTATTCATCGTAATATGTGATGTAGTGGTCTTCTTTTGCTACCACTGGAACGATTGATAACGTTTTACGACCTGAACATCATGTATTACGAGGAACTAGGCGTTAAGGCTATTCGATACGATACTGGTATCGGGTTGTACTGTTTCCAGTAGGTCGTATTTAACGAGCACTTTGTGATGTGTATGCATGTATACAACCATCTCTAATAGTTAATGTCAATGGAATTTGAAGAGCTATAGCTGCAGAATCTCTTTAATTGAAACGGTTTTATGGAGACATTATGTTGCTTCATAAATTACGTTTTGCTCTTATGTTTACGGATAAATGTCTATTGTATTTCACGTAATTAACTGCAATTGATTGTTTAAAATTAACCATAAAGTTTAATAAAAACATACTTTAAAGTAAAATTAAGTAATCCTAAGTGAAAAACTGCAAATAATCTGCAGTTTATTTACATGTAATCAGTCCAGTAGAATTAGCATTTTGCCTGGAACTAATTCAGAAGGAGATGAAACTTGGTAGATAGGTTCCGAATACCGCTGTAAACTTTCCCTTAAAATTCCCCACCTTTCCGATTTGAGCTCCCACCGCCATCTTGAAAAATTGCGGCCGTTTTTGTGTTTTTTGACCGTATAGACGAATCTATGCATTTGTTGAAAGGAAGGTGTTACAAAGTTGCGTAATACACTGTATTAAGCAACTTTCTAATATCTCTTCCTTTTAAAAAATGATTAGATTTGGCTAAGCAATGCAATCTAAAACGGAAAATGGTGGCCGTTTTTGCCTTTTTTGACTGTGGTTGAATCAATGCATTTTTTGAAAGGAAGATGTATTACAAAGTTGCGTAACACACTGTATTAGGTGACTTTCTAACACATCTTCCTTTTAAAAAATAAATAGATTTGGCTATACAATGCAAACTAAAATGGAAAATGGTGGCCGTTTTGCAGTTTTTGAGTGTATAGTTAAATCTATGCAATTTTTTGAAAGGGAAAAGTGTTACAACATTGCATAATACACTGTATTAAGCAACTATCTAACACATCTTGCTTTTAAAAAAAATTCGTAAGATTCGGCTACACAATGCAATCTAAAATGGCAGCTGTTTTGCGTTTCTTGACTGTATAGCCGAATCTATGCATTTTGATATGCCAGTCACTGCATATATTATGCTACTTACAGGATATTGGTAGATTTCACATTTTCTGGTACACAGCAATAAAAAGTGTTGGTTCAGGCAAGCAAATTTCAACACTAATAATAAAAAAAAAATCCTAAATCTTAGTTTCAAAGAAATAATTTAATTGTGTGGAGATTTAGCCTTAAGGCGTAAGCACCAAACTGTACATACAGTCCAGTGAATTAGCTAATATTTCGACGTTGTCTGGAACTAATTCAGAAGGAGATGAAATTTAGTAGATAAGTTCCGAATACCATTGTAAACTTTTTCCCCTAAGATTCCCCACCATTCCCAATTGAGCTGCCCCCGCTTTCTTTGAGCGCCATTTTTTGAGCGTATACCCAAATCTATATATATTTTTTTTCAAGGAAGATGTGTTAGAAAGTTGCTTAACAGTATAAAAAATCCATATTATATACCCTTGTCTATACGTACAATAAGACAATGAATTCGTAAGATTGTGGTTCTAAGGTGGTCAAATTCGAAAACCCAAGGGAAGTTCGGCTTAAACCTTTTTTCAGCAGCAAATACATGCACAGCATAAAAATTGCAAGATGTGAAATTTTTCCAAATGCAGACTATGTTTTCTAAATTTAAAAAGTAAAGATATGCGATGCAACAGTGCAAGCCACATGGTCGTATTTTGCGAACAGTTGATCACATTTTGAGTTGTCAACATTTAGCATTCTTCTGTGTGTAATTTACGAACTCCAAATAGTCACCACCCATATATATTACTTTTTACGATCAGTTGGTCGTATTTTGAGCAGCTCACATTTTGCAGCCACCCTTCAGAATTATTTGGGCCCTTTAAGAGACTTATTTTGTCGTATTTTGATCATATTTTGATCATATTTTGAGTTGTCAACATTTTGCGATTGTCTGCGTAATTTACAGACTCAAGTAGAACAACCAAGAAGTCACTTTTTACGATGAGTTGATCATATTTTGAGTAGTGCACATTTCGCAATCATCTGTAGCTCTTCAAAGACACAATTTTGTGATCAGTTGATCGCATTTTAAGTTGTCAACATTCTGCAGTCTTCTATGCATAATTTACGGATTTCAATTGGAGGAACCACTGGTCACTTTTTGTGATTGGTTGGTTGTATTTTGAGTATCTCTCATTTTGCGGTCTTTTGTACGTATTATCAGTCCTTTAAGACTCATTTTATGAACAATTGATCACACTTTAAGTTGTAAACAGTTTACAGTCAACTGTGCGTAATTTACGTACTACAAATTGAATTGTTGTAGTCGTTTTTTGTGATCAGTTAAACGCATTTCACTATGTTAACATTTTGCAACCAACTGGACGTAAAATATGAACAGTTTTGTTGCTTACTGAGCACATTTTGCGATCAGTTGTACTTCTTGAGTCCCATTTATAGTACAAGTAAGAAATCTTGAAATAAAACGGTCAAATGTTACCAAGAAACGAGTAGTTTACGAGCAAAACGACTAGTATACGTACAGAAAAAGTACACAACATTTCAGTAAGGGATATTTTATTGATGACACTCTAGTGGGCTTTGCAGTTATACTAATAAATAGAAACCTCATTTGCATTAGCACATTTTTCGGACCCTTTTAATCTGTAAATATAATAAACCAAGGTAACTAAGGTGAAGGACAGAAGACGAAGACATGTAGGGAAGCCCAACCGTACTTCCAGGGGCAGCCAGGCGTACATGTATCCTTTAGCTACCCTCCCTGCTGCAAGCAACGGGCTCCACTGCCTGCGTTTGTGGAAGACAACTTTAAAAATATTTCTACTAAAACTATACAACACTAATAAAAACTTACTGTCTACAATTTTCAGTAAACAATGGAAAAATAAACTGACTCAAACTTATTTTATCCCACTTTTTATAGGGGTAACATGCTGAATCAGTGCCACAATTTTTAGGGACGGATTTTCTGAATACTATTACACACCGACTTTAAAGTCAGGCGAACTAAGTAAATTCTCCGCATTTTATATCATTCTGCTGGCCATGCAGAGATCGTTGATAGCCCTTACAAAAATTTTAGGTCTCCAGTAGGTCTCCGTGCGGTCGTTTTTTAGTCTCTAGGTCGCTACGAGGTCGTTTTCTAGTCCCAGTAGGTCCCCAGAAATTCAACATGCTGTCGTCTGGTCACTGTGAGGTCACTTTAAGGTCTCCGTTGGGGACCTTGTTATATTATTAAGTCATTTGTGGACGCTAGGAGGTCGCAATAAAGTTTAATTTGGAGACCACACACAAGCAACAGCAGAGACAAAGATCTCCAGGAGGTCGCCAAGTGGTCTCCTATTGCGACCTCAAATTGTAGTCACTGGGAGGTCTCCATTAGGTCGCAGTTGGAGACCTGCCATGACACAGCTCAGAACCTGAGGTCTCCAGCAGGTCTCCAGGAGGTCTCCTATTGCGACCACCACTTGTAGTCACCAGGAGGACTCAGTAAGGTCACATTTGGAGACCTGCACAAGCGCAAATTAGAACCTGAGGTCTCCACAAGTATCCAGAAGGTCTCCTATTGCGACCCCAATTCTTGGAAGGCCGCATTTGGAAACCTGCTCAATTTTTTTAAAGTCCAAAACTATTACTCAAGTTTCTCAAGTTTTTTGGATCCAAAATTCAATTCTGATTCCGAAAAATGGATCATCTTTTTCGAAATTTGTGAAAAACTTTCACAAAAATTTCAGCTTTGATTTTGGGCAGCCAAGATGCACGATGTTGTTTACTACAGTGTATGGCGTTTTGTAGACCAACCTATTCACCCCAATTGTGACCCTGGTAGGAACGAACCTTTACACTATTAAGTAAATTTACCGAAAACAAATCTAATTTAGGACTATGGGTGAATTCAAGAACTAAAAAAAAGAGAAAAAGTTCTTAAAATAGAGAATTAATTACAGTGCATCGTAAAACTAGATCTTTTAGAATAAAAGATCTAGTTTTACGATCTAGGCTTTTTGGCCTAAAACCCTTTTGGAGAGAAAACAGGGACTCCAGCTGTCAAAAAAACCTCCGGGAAACTTCGTTTTCACAAACTCTTAATTTTTGTTTTTCCCTAGTCTGGTGCCTCCCCGCCCTTGACTTGTTCGACCTCCAACTTCAAACCACTATATCTCCAGGAGTTACTACCAGAATTGACCCATCATAGAAATTCTTAATAGCCACAACTTTATTCTTCTATTCTGCGAAAACAGAACTCAAAATTTCCTTCTGATTCTTCAGCAACAAGCTTAAGAAAAAGTCACCAAACTGTGCCGCGACGCACACACTTCCGGTCATCGTAACTCCAACCGATTTGTATAAATGTATTCATTTCTTTTCAATTTTTATAGGCATAAAGCCGACCCAGTTTAGATTAGTTGTGAAATAGGAGGGGCTTCCTTTGCAAAGGTACTTCTCATAAATAGGATGTGAACTGTCAAATGTGATATTTTTTATTTGATTTGTAGCGCGCACAATTTATATGAAAAATTTCCATGATAACTAAGTTCTGCCACTGCAAAGTTAATGCCCCAACTTTAAATGCGTTCTAGCATTTTTCACTACGTTAATTATTTACTCTCTTACTATTTTAACCTGCCCCTTGAACACAACCATGGTGCTCAACTTCAAAAGATATTTTACGGCAATTTTACCGGACACCACTTTTTGTTTTTGTTTGTAAATATTAATGCGAAAATCGCCGAGGGTGACCACCCACAGTTCCAAGTGCAATTCTAGCTTGCTTATCCTTCTATTAAAAACAATCCCGTATAAAGATCTGTTTCCATAGCCAATAAATTGATATTCTGTGCAAACACTTCGCCCCCCCCCCCTCCTTCCTTCAATAGTTGCGATACCTAATATCGTAGTTTGGACTGTTGCGTTTCCATTCATTCACCAAACCCTTCTGGAACTCTAAACCTTCAACGGCTCGAACGGTCCTGGATCCAGCCACTCAGAGCTCCTAAGCTCCAGCCAATCAGCGAAAACCCCTTTGTCTCTACCTTTTAAAGGCCAATTCAGATCGTGTCACCTCCCTCTAAAGCCTTCACATGGTACAGCTCGTTTTGGAACTCGAAATTTCCCCCCTCCAAGCCTGCCTGCCTCTCTTGCCGCCAAAACGTGCAGTCGTCGCAGACGTCCGCCCCCTCTTTCACCCATATATACCACCAGCCCTGCATTCCCATGGTTAGCACAGCTCACAGATCTCAGACTAGGAGGTGGTCACGCCGATCGGGATAGGAACGATGCCGTCCAAAAGTTGCCATGCCGGGCACTATGGTTGTGGTTCGTATCATGTAGTTTAGAATTGAAAGTTTTTATTTAGGACCCCAAAATATAAATTCATAGTTTAATTTTAAAGACAACTCCTAGTTTGATAAATTTATGATTTAACTTCGTACATTGGCAGTTTCTGAACTTAGTCATAAACGTCAGGGTGGTTCCCTTCCTAAGTCTATTTTACTTATTTTAAAGAATTTAATTTAAGTGAAAGTCCTGCTTAAATTGCTAGTGCTCCCGTTGAGCCGATCTAGTTCAGATTTAACTGGAAGTTTAGTTGAGTTTGTGCGCAAACAACATACTGTAGGCCTAATTGTAACATGCGGCTGCTTTTTATATTAGGAAACATACCTGAGTGAACTTTCTTGATGTAAAGATTGCTATTTTCTAACGCCTTGTTCGTTGTTGAATTTATAAATGTAAATTCGTTGCTTTACTTAAAGCTTTCAGTTATCAAAACTCGTGTGAAAATGTAAAGTGTTTTTTTAATATTTTGTCTAACTGCATAAATAAAACCAAGCGTTTTAAACATCAGTTGTTTTTACCCAGTTATTAATTGTAGAGTTAAAATATTACGTAAATCCCCTTTTATTCTTAACTCAGGATTTTGCTGCAATTAATGTCACTCCACCTGGTGGCAGCACGTACCGTGTAAATTAGTACTTGTTAGCCTATTTAATTTGATAGGATATTTTCGCTCCGTTCCCTACATCGGGCCATAGCCACGACTGTGCTTTGATAAACCAACAAATCACCGAAAGTATTATTTTAATCAAGACCGAAGTCTACCTGATGTCGGGGATGTTACAAGCACCTCAGCCGTCGTAGCATCCGCCGTTACAATTTGGTGGCAGCGGTGGGATCAACAGGTGCTGTTCTCAACAAGCGTTTCCCCCCTGCCATGCTACCGTTCCAAGATTGCAGTTGAAGAACCCTTCAACTCGATGTCCACAACTCAGCCCAAATAGTTGCCCGAAAAAGATGTCCGTGACTCCGTCAAAATAGTCACACCATCCGACGTCCGTACTGAAGTCAAAAACAGTATTTTACCCGCCCCAGCGTCTGCAACCGACCCGGGAGCCGAGAAGTGAAAGCCGCAGCTTTACCGTGAGAGGAAATCTGCCTCCTGCCATTTAGATGCCCACATCAGGCCGCCGCCGGTGAGGATGATCCGCCCGTGTCGGGACCAGGAGCTCGGTTGCCGTATATCGTGGATTGTGGACGCCCATCCTCAGTTCCAGTGAAATAGATGTTCTATTTGTGCAAGCCTTCTTCAATCAGTGGTGGAGGATTGGACCAGGACTAGACTGACCGCTCAGCGATTGAGTATTTGGGTGAGTGTACACGAGATATGCTGTAGGCCGCCAAGCCTAGTGTTATAATTAGATGCATTTTTTAAATGGTTTAGTTGTTCATACACCAAAGCTAGGAAGGTCTTAAAAGGTATATTTTATGTATTTCTTACTGGATTTGGGAAAGTCGTTTTAGTTTTAAACTCACTTTGCCCTTTTTAACGTAAATTAATCGCGGCTGCTTTTAATTTGTAAATTTCACGTATACAAGCTGTATTTTGAAATCATTAACGTTAAAACCTCAAAATGTCGGACATAAACTTAGACGACGTTATCAAAGATATACAATACAAGGATTTAAAGAAAGCCTGTACCAAATTAGTTTAACTGTCACAGAAACTAGCCAAGAAACAGTGATCGTACTGCAAAATGCATTAGACGAACATCGATACGAGTTACAAGAACTGTATGTACGATGAATTAGCTCCGGCTATTGAAAAACGTGAGGCCTTTATACTGCAAAAGCAGGAACTGGCAAGTAAAGAAAGAGAGTTAGCCTTAAAAACAGTGAGTTCCAAGGCTCACTGACAGCGAAAAAAGGCGTGATGTTGAGTTAGCCGAGTCAGACCGACGTCGTACTCATGAATTAGCTATGCAAGACCAAGCAGACTTAATTAAGGAACGCGAAGCAGTTCTTAAAACTCAAGAAGCTGCTCATACAGAAAAAAATAATGCTCAGGAATTAGAGAAACTTAAACTACAACTCGAATTAGCTAGACTAAATGCTGTTAGTATTAACGTTAACTCTCCAGCAGGAGCTAACAACGCTCCCCCAAGTCCAGTAACTCCCGTACCTATACACGGGAAAATTTCTGATGTTGTAAGGTTGGTTACCCCTTGGACTCCCAGCTTTTTAAAAATTTTTGAAAGGACTATGACAACCCAAAACATACCTAGAAATCAATGAAGTACAGGTTTAATACCCGTATTGGGAGAAGTCTTGATTAAAGTTTGTGACCAGTTAACGGATGCAGAAATGCAAGATTATGATGTCAAACTTAAATTACTCGACAGGTTTGTTCAAACTAAGGAGTCGGTTCAAACTGCGTTTCGTTCCCTTGAAAAAGAAAGTGAACAGTTGTACCAGGATTTTAGTTTTGAATTACAAACTTTATTTTCTCGGTGGCTTTCGTTGGCCAAAGTTAATGGGGAGTTCAACAACCTAGTTAACTGGCAATCGAACCCAAAGGGTCATGATCGGCAACTCATACTCCCATTTCTTACCAGTTGTTAGCGGGGTGCCCCAAGGGTCCATTCTTGGACCCATTCTTTTCGTAATTTATTTAAATGACTTAATGTCAGTTTCTCAGTCAGCACACCAGTTCAAATTCGCCGACGACCTTAAATTGGGAGCGCACATTGTTGACCAGGATTGCGACTCTAGCTCAATACAGGTAGCAATCAACCACGTTTCAAAGTGGAGTTTGGACTGGCAATTGCCACTCTCTATTCACAAATGCCTGGCTTTCAGCGTTGGTAAGCACCCTTCCACTGTTGATTACCACTTGAACGATCAACCACTTCCATCCGTTGTTGAAGTTAACGACCTGGGGGTCTGCCTGACCTCCGACTTAAAACCATCCTTACACTGTAGCCAAATTATGGCCAAAGCGTTTCGGAGACTCGCTATTGTCAACCGCTGCTTTACTTCTGGAAACGTGAAAATTAAAGTTTGGGCCTTTAAAGTGTTTGTGAGACCGATCCTCGAGTACGCCTGCCCAGTGTGGTCACCATCACTGCTAGGTGACATTGACAAGCTGGAATCTGTCCAGCGCAAATTTACTAAAAAATTACCTGGAATGCGGACGCTTTCTTATGACACCAGGTTGTCCCGTGTTGGACTTGAGTCTCTTGAATTACGCAGGCTACGTGCTGATCTCATTCTGACCTTCAAAATCGTGCGTGGCTTTACACCAATTGATCTTCCATTTTTCGACCCATGCCCCTATGCGGCCACTAGAGGTCATTCGCATAAATTGGCCATTCAGCCTGCGAGGCTGGATTGCCGGAAGGGCTTTTTTAGTGTAAGGGTAATCCGAGCATGGAATGCCCTCCCAGAGGAAGTTGTACAGGCGCGCTCAGTCGAACGTTTTAAATTTTTATTGGGTGGGACTTGTCTCCGAAAATTTCTGAAGAGGCCAGATTTTGTTTTCAAACCATGATTTACGTTTTAAATTGTACAATCCATACACGAGTTACTGGGACGAAATTAAGTGACTTCCAGCTCCCAACCACACCTGTGGTTAAATTTATTATTATTATTATAAATTTTATTATTTTTATTATTATTATAAATTTTATTATTTTTATTATTATTTTATTTTTTTATTCGTTGACAATTGGTTTCTTCCAAGCTTTTATCTACGATGCTTTATTTTATTTTTAAAAGAAACTTTGACAATGACAAACCTGGCCTTCCCCCTCACTTGTCCCTCATGTTTGGCGATGCCATCGGGGACCATTGTGTCCCTGGTAGGTCTAACCTTGGTGGTAAGGCATTCGTGACCCCAACCCTATACCATCAACCCTTCCTTGACAGCTGGGCAATCGTCTTCGTTTTAAACTTTTAAACTAGTTTACTTTTAAAATTTTTAAATATACATATTTTGGTTTTAAAATCGGATGGCAGTCAGTGGCCACCAGGTTCTTGCCACTCCGGTTGCGTTTGCAACAAACCTATATATTATTATTATTATTATTATTAACTTAATGCTTTTAGAGCAATTCATGAAGTCTTGCCCTGTCCCTTTACGCAAGTGGTTGCCCGACCAGGTCCGGACTGGCACCTTGGCCGAAGCGGCAAAATTGTGTAACGAATACACAACCCGCAACAAGCAAATCGCTGTTGACACTGCTTCCCGTGTAGCAAAAGCCCAGCCCGTCGCTGGTACATCTGGTAACGCTTCTAAAGCAACCTCTAACCATCGTGGGGGCAACAGAACCCACAATACTGCAGCTAAACCGGCTGATACTGCAGAGAGCAACAGTGATTCCACTGGTGGGGATTCTGCCAGCAGCAACAACTCAAATAAAGAGTTTGACAAGCAACGTAAACCTTTTACAGGCACGTGTTTTTTTTGTAAAAAAATCGGACACAGACGTTCAGACTGTCGTTTAAGACAGGCCCAAGAAGCCTCAGCTTCTGGTGCCGAGTGTAATTTTGTTTCCCACACACCCCCTGAAGTCGTGTTGGCAAAACATATTCACGAGTGGACCGTGAATGGTTCGAAATGCCTTGTACTTAGAGACACAGGCTCTTCCCATGACGTAATTGCTAGAGACTTAGTCAAACCTGAGCAATTTACAGGCGAGTACACGCACTGTCGTAACGCCCTTACCGATCAGACAACTGCCCACGCTATTGCTTTAATAGATGTGCAAACTCCGTATGGCCCTATCCGTACAGAAGCCCTCGTGTCAGACCATATAGGTTCTAGCTTCAGTATGTTATTGGGAGTGCCGTCCCAAACCATCCTAGAAGAAAAGGGTTTTCAGTCCCTCCCGTCTTACGTAAACGCTACCACGCGCCGCTAGCCAGTTGCCGATCGTGAAAACTTGATTACCGTGAGGTGTTAAGTGAGAGCGAAAAGGAGTCATGCAGTGACGACAACTCAAGCGTGCCGACCCCCCCTCGGATCCCCAAGCGGTTTCACGAGCGCAAAACCAGACGTTTTAGACACTGCTGTTCTTGGACCACAGTCGGAGCAATTTTCAAAGTTGTTAAGACATTGACAAGAATAAATTTGCCGATTTGCAACGTAAATGTCCCTCTTTACAGTTGTGTTGGAAATACGCTGAGCTGCCAGAAAGCCAGCAAGACGACAACAAATTGTTTTTCGTAGACAACGGTTTGTTATTTCGTAAACCTTTTCACCCTGACGGAAGACCGTTAATTAAGAGACAGTTAGTTCTTCCCCAGGAATGTAGGAATTTAGTATTAAGCACTGCACATGCTAATGCATGGGCTGGCCACTTAGGGCGTACAAAAACTAAGGAAAGAGTGCTGACTAATTTCTACTGGCCTAAGTGCTTTACCGATATTGAGACTTTTGTAACCACTTCTTTGACTTGCCAAAAAAATAGTAAGACTAGCCAAAAATGTGTTGCTCCCATGGATGGTGAGCTCTTCAACCGATATATTATTGATATCGTGGGACCCATCAGGCCTACTAGCAAGGCCGGAATCAAGTATATCTTATCTCTACTGGATCCCGCAACAAAATTCCCAGAGGCTGTGCCCCTTACAGAGGCCAACAGCCAAAACGTTAACACCTTACTCCTTGTATTATCAAGATTAGGCTATCCCAGTAAACTGCAGTCTGACTTGGGCTCAGTTTTTATATTTGAGCTCACAATGCTATTTTTGGAAAAATGTGGAATCAGGTGTGTTAATTCCAGTGTTTGTCACCCCCAATCAAACAGCGAGGAACGATTCCATCGGACGCTCAAAGTGGTGCTAAGAGCTGTCACTCACGAGCATCCCCACGATTGGGTAAGATGCCTCCCTGGGGCCATGTTTGCCCTACGTACTGCTCCTCACGAGAGCACAGGCTTCACGCCAGCCGAAATGGTGTATGGCCGAAATTTAAAGGGCCCACTTGAGCTTGTAAAAAGCCAATGGGTTGAACCCGACGTTCACCCATCCGTCTTGGAGTATATCCTGGATTTACTCCAGTGCTTCAAATACTCCCGGGAACTCGCACAAGAACAAATTGAGAAGAGTCAACTTAAAAACAAACGATATTATGACACCAAGGAAGTTGAACGAAAGTTCAAGGAAGGGGATAAGGCCTTAGTCCTTAAACCTGCTCGTGCCAATAAATTAGAAATTTATTAGGATGGCCCATGTGAAGTGTTGAAACGCCTTTCTGACACAAACTATCTAATCAAGAAGTCTTTTGGTTTGAAGAAAGAAACAGTGTATCATATAAATCTTCTCAAACCCTATCTGCCTAGGGAAGGGGCCTGTAACCATTCCTACAGTGACGAAAAGGAATACAATCCCTCTGACCATGTGTGAACCGGTCAGCCAGGAGATGGCCACCTTACAGCCAAGGAGGCCATGGGTCTTTTCAAAAAGACTGGTGATTTGTCAGAATCACAGAAAACAGATTTGTTACAAATCTTTGAAAAAGTAGACGGTGTTTTCTCCACTCTGCCGGGTCGTACCGACCTTATTACTCATGATGTTGAACTTGTTGATACCCAAGTTAAGCCCTGCAAATATTATCGCCATGCGAAATATGAAAGGGATTTAATTGTAAATGAAATCAGGCGTATGCTTGATTTGGGCTCGATTGTTGAAACGGATTCTCCTCATGGATCCCCAATAATCATTGTTCAAAAGGAGGACGGCAGCCCTCGTCCCGTAGCTGACTACCGGGAATTAAATAACAACACGGTAACTAAAGATTACCCAATTCCAAATATCGAAGAGTGCATTGAAAGAGCAGCCAAGTGGAAATTTATTTCCATTTTCGATTTAAATCGTGGATTTTGGCAAGTATGCTTGACGCCACAAGCCTCTTTGGCTGCCACAATAACAACTCCCATTGAGAAGTTTGCTTCCCTCATGATGAACATGGGGATGAAAAATGCCCCATTTTGCTTCCAAAAGCTAATGGACAATGTCACTCGTGGCATGAAAGAGTTTGTAACACCCTTCCAAGACGACACTGCTGTGGGGGCCGAAACGTGGCCACAGCATCTCGAAAATGTACTTAGTTTTCTCCTTGCTGTCAAGAAGGCTGGACTCACTGTTAATGCAAAAAAGTCGCAGGTCGCTTGTCACAAGGCTACCTTCTTAGGTCACGAGGTTGGCAATGAATCTCGTTCCCCCTCTGAGGTAAAAGTCCTTGCCGTGCAGAAGTTTGCACGACCACAGACCAAGAAAGATGTCCGTTCCTTTCTAGGCCTTGTAGGCTATTACCAGCGCTACATTCCTCAATATTCAGAAATGTGTGCTTGTCTAACTGACTCCTTAAAGAAGGATGCACCAGACCCAGTAACCTGGGACGAATCAAAGCAGCCAAACCTTCAACCAAACCTTCATTTTGCAATGTGATTGTTCTGAGAGAGGTATGGGCTGCGTTTTATCTCAAGAATTTAACATCCCTGTCTCTATGCGTCAAGAAAGCTGACAGCTAGAGAACAGACCTATGGAACTACAGAAAAAGAATGTGCGTGTTTGATCTGGTCAATTGCTAAATTACGGCCTTACATTTATGGGACAAAATTTATCATTGAGTCAGATCATAACCCGTTACATTGGCTCAAGCAAATGTCTGGAAAGAACCCCAGATTGCTTAGGTGGAGCCTTACCCTTCAAGACTACGACTATACAGTTCGTTACAAACCTGGAAAGTATCACTTGAACGCTGACACTAAGTCGGTATTTCGTTTTCAGTGTAAAATCTCTGCTGAGAACCATTTATTTATTTTCGAAACATTTTTCTTTTATTAAATAAAATAATGTGGTATATTGAAAGTGCAACCACACCCAAAGGAACTTTCAGCTTTTCCCGTTTCGGAACTTCTCACCTAAATTTTAAGTGCCAATGATTTTATTCTCCCTGTTATTATCAACGCCTTCCTATGTGGAAGGATAACAGAGATTTTAACGACACATGTTAAATATTCATTAGGGATATTCTACGAGAGTTGCAACTTGTCCCCGGTTGGCTCTTCTTTAAGTTTTCTACGAAAAGGCTTTCTTTAAAAACAGCTGTCTGTCTACCCCTCTGCAAAAAAGGTTATCACCGTCGTTAAAAGATTGTTGGTTTTTATCCACAAAACCTCCCAACGTATATTATGTCTTAAGTTATGGGCCCTACCTCAAAACCCTTCTGTGTTTAAATTCTCTTGTAAACCAAGTTGTCTGGTAATCTTAAACCAGTCTAGTGGTGTGTTTAACAGTGAATAGAGCTGGTCATTTTATGCGTCCCCAAATTGTGTACAATTTTCTAACAACTATCGCAGTCTAGGTTTATTGTGATGCGTCTGGCGGTTTTTTTTCGCAGCCATCCGGGATAAAAAAAAAGGGCTAAGACTTTAGCAGAGGCTGACCAGATATGGGGCATATTACCAGAGCAATAGATGGCCTCATTTATCTGTTAATTCATACAAAAAAAAATTAACCTTGTACATTCAGTCAAACCTAGCGTTTTTCTGAATTTTTTTTTTAATGTCTTTTGCTCAATTCTCTGGTTGCCTGTACGATATTCATGCGGACGGCAACTGGTTAATTTTGCAAAAATAGTGTTTCTTTTAACGTTGTAACTTTGATTTTACCTAAAATGTTCTAAGCCACAAAAACGTTGGTCCCCCAAAAATACAAAACGGCAAAGTTTATTTTTATAAAAAGTGTTTTAATGTTATCTTGTGGTTCCGGGGATAGAATACCATCCCATTGGCCTGATAAAAGCCGAGGTAATGCTTAACTCGTGTTGTTCTTGACTTACTTTACATGGCTTGGCAGTCTTGATAGTGGCATGTTTTGTGTGTACTGACCTTTTCTGTTTTAGCTTCCATTTTGCGTTCACCAGGAACCCCAAATGAAATCCTCTGCGTGGGGGCCTGTAAGGGCTTTTTGGCCTAAAACCCTTTTGGAGAGAAAACCGGGACTCCAGCTGTCAAAAAAACCTCCGGGAAACTTCGTTTTCACAAACTCAATTTTTTTTTTCCCTAGTCTAGTGCCTCCCCGCCCTTGACTTGTCCGACCTCCAACTTCAAACCACTATATCTCCAGGAGTTACTACCAGAATTGACCCATCATAGAAATTCTTAATAGCCACAACTTTATTCTTCTATTCTGCGATAACAGAACTCAAAATTTCCTTCTGGTTCTTCAGCTACAAGCTTAAGAAAAAGTCACCAAACTGTGCCGCGACGCACACACTTCATAAATGTATTCATTTCTTTTTGATTTTTATAGGCATAAAGCCGACCCAGTTTAGATTAGTTGTGTCAAATGTGATATTTTTTATTTGATTTGTAGCGCGCACAATTTATATGACAAATTTCCATGATAACTAAGTTCTGCCACTGCAAAGTTAATGCCCCA
>JAHWFP010085511.1:20411-32291 GCA_023313725.1 Lithobius niger | reverse complement strand
CGGTTCGAATCCGGGTCATGCCACTCCGACGAAACGTAAGTGCATAAAGGTGGCTTACTGAACTATGATATTTCTAGTGTATAATTTTCGCTGTTGGCTAATTTCCAATTTTCCTTAATATTATTTACAGCGATTTATGTCTATTTATTTCACGAAACAAAGATGCAACTTGCTCGGCCAATTCCCGAACAAGCCAGTTGTGACGGCCATTTTGTCCATCCCCTAATATTGTTGTGGGTCGGGAAAGATATAGTTTACTGACCATGCCCCGGTGCACGAAACCAATACTCCTAACTTAGATCAGTTTTCGACTTGAAAATACACCTGCGCTTTCAAAGTGGCACTATCATTGATTGAAGTCTGTAGAATCTGGCAACATCCCATGCTCTCTAGCACTTTCTAGCACTTGCTTGCATCAAGCGAACAAATGCACAAAGCCATTTCTTTTAGGGAAACAAACAAGCCACGACCTCTTTAATTACTGAGTGAAAATGTGGTACGTCCTTGCGCACCTCCGTGCAAGCTGTAAAGGTTAAACAATATCACTGCCGCTCGATGGTGCCACGGTATTTACGTACGATCAATTTTCAATCGGTGATAGTGCCATGCACCAGGGGGTAGACACTGTCTCTAGTAGTTCCTACAGTTGCAACGTAACTTCACAGAAGGGTCTTGCTAGCGCAAAGAGCGCAAGGACAAGACTACCTTTATTTAAAAGACTTAACCAGGGCAGATTAAGTAGGTAGTGACGCTTTCTGATAACAGGGGCTAAAAAAAGACCTGCTTCCACCAACGGCACCAGAAGGCAGCACTTGTCTGGTCCGGGTAGGAGACGAAACTTGAAATAAAAAATAGCAGCGTCGTTGCCGTGGTAACCTGCATTGTAATAGCGACAATACCTGCGGAAATAGACGAAAATCTCGTGCGTGAGCAACATCCGAAGTTGAAGAACTTATTCTGCGTTCGATTTAAACTGTATATAGATCGTTACAATAAACATAAACTACGGATGCAGCTTCAGCCTGAATGGGCGAAGCGCACGCTCGTCGGGCGTTCTCGGAACACAAAACCATGTGTTAAAGTTAGCTCCACTCGTAACGACAACCCGTTTAAAAATTGAGTTGGATTAAAAAAAGTAAAACGATCAGCCAGTTCTGATCTTTCTTAAACTGATTTTAATGTCCTAATCTGAATTATGGTATATTTTAAACGATTAATTTTGTATTCTTACCGTTATCAATTTGTTTTAGTGACGCTAAATAGTTTTGAACCCCATGATGCTTTGCGCTTCCGTTACTTGGCGACTGCGCCCTCTGGCGGAAAATCTCTGAAAGCAGGTACTTCTTTGGGACCAAATGTTTACCGTTGTGAGAGAAAGAGCGGCACTACCTATTTAATCTACCCTGGACTTAACGCTCGGTTTCACGTAGCATGCTAGACGCGTCGTCCAAGCGTTGCGCTGAACTGAAAGCACGAAGAACGAAAAACGCCAATGTAGCATTGATTAGTGTATGCGAGATGCACAAAAACGTGATATCTTCTCATTATTAGATTTACCGCTGTTGCAGCGCTAAACGAACATTATTTTACGGTAATGGTGACTATTCTTGAAGTCTTCGGACAATTTACTACTACGTTAAAGGATCGTTTAACACATTTTTAATGAGAATTGAAAACGCCGTAACGTATCATACAGTACAATACACAGGTACCTTGGTTGCTCTTCTGCTTGAAATTCATGAAATTAAACCTCCGGAGGCTTTGTTTTGTCGTCGAGTGAAAAAAGAGGTACGGAGCATGAAGCCATTGTTATTAAATTTTAATAATTTGGTGTCAATGCAGTGTTTTAAATTTAAAATCCGCCTATCGCGTTTCACACGTATCTTTCACAGTTCAGTCCGCATGCTAGAGCAGTTCATTTTTGGGGTGTAAGTAGCGCGACTGGTGGCAGAATCGGTGGTTAACTGGACGACGCGTCGAATTTATAATGTTAAGCCTTTACTTCCAGGTCACCTTGGCAAGGACCGCAGTAGCACAGATAACATGGCGCTGGAAATCGTAGCTTCAGCCGGCCCACAGTGGAGTTCAAAGACGCCAGCAAATAAACATTGCGCTGTCGCCAACTGCCTAAACAATTCGTTGTAGTTTTACAAACCGTGTACGTATGGAAAATGTTAGATAACACAATTTATTTACCTTCACGAAATCCGCTCTCCCTCGCTCTCCTTATTGTTGTTTGCCGGTCATTTTTAAGCTGCGTGATCGCAACGGACGGTAGCTTGTTAGGATCATACGTGGAACACACAAAGCTTTTATGAAATCGGAACAAGATGGCCACCGGGTGCAGTTTACCATGTATCGTCCTAGGTTGTAGTGTGTCTTATCTATAGTGTTGGAACGCTGAAGTTTCGGTTTCACGAAAGTTTTGTGTATGTCGGAAAAAAAATTGTGTTTGTCTCAATAAGTCACCGTAGTAACAACACGCGTTTCCTCCTGTTTACCGCCGCCGTTTGTCCCTGTATCCCATATAGGGTACTTTACCTCTGGATGCGACAGGCTGGATGCAGTAGGGGCATGCCCGTGGACGAGTTAGATGCTGAAGTCGTAGCGATCCTGGTGGCAGGTGCTGAGGTTAGCAAGTTATGATGTCAGCAATTATGACGTCAGCGAGTTATTTCGCTTACTTGTTTCATAAATGCTTAGGTTAGGTTAGGTTAGGTTAGGTTAGGTTAGAATTGGATACTGTTTAGGTTGTATATGCCCCCTCAGACGGTGTTTCATACTGGAAGCCTCGCACGTCCACACGTTGTTTCATGCTGGAACCTGGCACGTCCAGCCGAACGCGTCCACAGGTAAAGTACCCTGACTCCTGTATCCCGCTTGTTCCCCTAGTTGACGATGACGTCACTAAATAACGCAACTGATTGTTGCTGTCCGTAGGAGTATGCTCCTCCCGTAACGAAGTGAGTATATTGCTCTAAAGTGCCACTTTAAGGGTAAAAGAACTGGGAATAAATTATCAGTTCGTTGTACCGTCACTTTACGGCAATTCTTAATAGTGTAGTCCTTACCAAATTTGTTTAACGAAATTTTCTTTCGTTGAATGAAACCATGGAGGTGGCTTACTGTACTATACTTATTTATATTTTAAGCTATTTCTTGTGTATATTTACTGTTTCATATTTCTGACTTAAAGGGGTGTAATATCACCGATTGAAAATCGTATAAAAATACCGTGGCGCCATCTAGCGGCGCTGATCTTGTTAACCTTTACAGCTTGCTCCCAGGTGCACGAGGACGTACCAAATTTTCACTCAATAATTTAGGATGTTGTGGCTTGTTTGTTTCGTTAAAGAAATGGCGTTGTGTATCCCTTCGGTTGATCCAACAACGGATAGCGCTAGATGTTGCCAGATTCTGCCTACTTTCAATCGATGATAGGGCCACTATGAGGCGACACCACACCACAATGTCACCATGTCCGTTGTCCGTCTCCTCCACCACAGCGACGCTTCAAAACGGAGACTCATGCCACACCTGTCCGCTCACAACAGCTTCTCTGCCTTGCTAACCCTTTATTCCCACCTCCCCAAGTGAAAGAAATGGAATCCCCCGAATGGATAACTGTGTAGGTACGCATCGAATTGGGGTCAATATGCGTGAGTGCTCATTTACCTACTAGTTATTTACACCAGAAGTGAATAAATATTTCCATGTGGAGTGTCCATGTTGTAACTATTGCTCTATTCGGTTTCGTTTCTCAGAACGGGCCAGCTGATTCAACTGTCAACATCGCTAAAATCCTATTTTACCTGAGCAGCACTAAAAGGCATCAGTTTCCGCAAACGCGTGAACTATAGCGTTAATTCGGGAGGCAGAGAACGCTATTTCTGTCTCAGTCGGCCCTGGCTTGCAGTAGCCATCTGCTTTATCGCTTCACGTTTGTGGAATGCTGTTGTAAGCGCAGATGCCTACCTGGATTGTTACCCAAGTGGTATTTTTCCACATGTATCTATTAGGTTAAAACCTATGTAGGGCATTTTGTAACGAGTGTTATCCGAGAAAATGGTTACGGTCTAAATTTGACCGCATGGATTCGCAACCATGAACGAGAGATACAACCTGCTGTTATATTGTCGTGGGACACTCCTTTTCATGTCGCTCCTGTTTACGCGTATTTTTAGAATCATTCTTTTCAACTTTCGTTTTCGATGTACGGCCGGCCGCCATCTTACCCTCAAGCGACAAGCGTCAAATGTGGTACTCAGCGTTGTGATTGGCTGACAGACGCCAAATCAAAACTCCACGCATCCGTCAAATGGGCGAACATCAAGTTTTTCGAAACGAGGCGACACCAGACACACGTAACGGAGGGTCTGCGTTCTGCCCGCAGGCTATATTTGACACATCAGGCAAAGCACATGATGGACAAAACTGTGCGGTGTAGTATGGCCTTGCAGTCGAGCACGTAACGGAAGCTCCGCCGTTCTGCGCGCATCTGCATTTGACGCATCCGACAATGGGCACAGTGTACAAAACGATGCGGTGCGTCAAGGCCTTTACCACTGTATTAGTTTCAATTGTTCAGGGACATTTTCAGCCGTAGTAGCTTTTTTTCACGGAGATATTAAAAGGCTAAAAAATGTACTTCCAATATATGAGAGTAGCCTTTTTCACTGAAACAGTAAAAGGCTTAAAACTTCACTCCCATCGCATCAGATTGTCGATTGTGGCATGTCAAAGGTTCTGGGATTTTCCGTATGGATATCTCCATTTAAATTGTCACTCTTGTCATCTACTCATAATCATCCTCATCTTCGACGACGGGCTATGCAGCTGCCCTTAGGTGACGGACGGCGGCCTGCACCCTGTTTCAAAAGGTAGAGCCACTATCAGCATCAGCATGAACTTTTTAGATTTTCACTAGGTGATACGATGTCATACGAATAATAAAAAAAAAAATCCTAGTAAACCAGGCCTCGGTACTCCTAAAAACACATTTATTCCAATTAAATTTCTAGCTACACTAGCCCTTCCCATGAGAGCCGACTATAGAAATATGTGCCATGAAAAATCAGGCGCGCATCCAGAGGGGGGCAGTGGGAGCGATCGCCCCTCCTAAAACCGATTCAGACACACGAGCTGACGATACTGTATTATTTTTTAAAGCCATCGTCACTGACTGTAAAATTCAGTATTATTATTCCCTATACAGACAGAGGCACACTCACAAAAACATCATAATTACACGTTTTTTACGTTGGTTTAGTTTTTTTTTTGGGGGGGGGGTGGCTTTTGTCCACTTTATTTTAGCTTTCGTCCATTGAATACTATGCGCAATACAAATATTAACGAAAGCAAAAAAAAGGACGAAACTAATGTAAAAAAAAACTTATAAAAATGATAATTCTTTACCCTATTATTTTAGGAATATTTCTCAATTTTTAAGATAGCAAAAAAGCTCGAAGTCAAAAATCCTCTACATGACTAAGCAATAATCAAGGAACAAATCTCTGTAAATAAAACGAATTTATTATGCCTAAAATTTTTAGTTTATACAGGACTTGGTAGGTATAGCTTTCTTTTACTGGTATAAAAAACAGTGAGAAAATAATGTGCATTACATGAGTTTCACTTTCGTCTTCCCCCCGCCCCTTCCCTCCTAAAATGTTGGAGCTGGGACACGATTAGAAAATTATGTTTTCGACCACTAGCTGATACGAAATCGCCCCTCCTAAAAATTCAACCTGGATCCGCCACTGTGAAAAATAACGTACAGTTCGGGCCGGACTCGCCGTGGCATCCACCAGGACCAATGGGTTTGGGGTGGCCAAATTTTTAAAAATCTTTTTCACCCCAACAGAGCAGGATTCTGAATAATGACTAATCATTCGAGTAATACACCTAGCATCCCACGGCGCACCCGTTACAGTAGACACGGTGTTGAAACTTCCGACTTAGCTTCCAGTCACTAGATTGCCTTGCGAGCTCATTGCGTAAATCCACCCATATCTTTATAATCTTTACAGCGACTTCCGTGTATTTCCTGATTACATTCAAAAAGCAAGGTTGAGGGGCAACCTTAGGACAATTATCACACAACTAGCTGTTTACCCGTTAAAAATAACGAGAATTTAGAAGTGTACCTTTCCACGAATATTGGGTGAGAAATATTGATTGTTCGGTACGAAAGGTTAAATTGTTGAAAATTGCTGCTTCACTGAAAATATTGGTACGCCTATTTACACCGCCGTAAAATAATTAACTAATTTAACTAGCCTAATATGTATGGTACACACATCGTTTCACAGCACACGTCTGTGAAGAGCGTTTGGAGTTAAATACGTTTATCTACACTATAAGGCCACGGTTGTTGTTGTCGAGGGTAGATCAATAACGCTTGGAACGAGCTGAAATCAGTATACCGGTACCTAGAATTCACAAATATCTGAAACCTAAAACACTTTGAGTTGCCTTGAGGAAATACAGATGAGGAGCGTGAAGATTAAATAATTCAATAAAGGATTTATTATAAACTAACATCGTTCAAAATTACGTACAGTTCAGCTTTCGGATTCACTAAAATATAAATATGTCTAATAGTTTCAAGTTCGTGCCAGTTGGCATTAGGTATGTTATAAAAGCGTATAAACCCACAATCATCAAGAACAAAAATACTACTTGCACTGGTAAACATACGATAAACTGTGAGAGGGCCATATTTTGCACACTTTACTTCCTAATTACCAGAAACCATATCATAAATGTGCAGTTTCATATCAGTTTTATGCACTGTAATGGCAATATAAACAACTTTCCACCCCGTCCCCCCCCCCCCCCCACACAGCTTTTGATGGCCTCTGGGATTTCACTAATAATAGTCCACTGATCAGCCGTGGGATTGTATTTTTCCAAAGCTCGTTCATCAGTAGCACAAGAATTCATGGCATAGACATACTTCTGAAAAGCAAACACTAAGGGGAACAAATGGCCAACATTGGTTGAAGACAACACTTCATTGTGCCTTTGAAAATATCTAAATATTGGGTAGTTTTCAGTGATTCTCCCTGAAAGAATCCTCCTGCAACATAAATGCACCTACCTAACACTTACGCTCCAGCACATGCAATAGTTACGTTTAAATTGTTCAGACGTATGGCTATGTTTGCTACAAGAGAATATTTATAAACTGTTGCAGCACTAGAGACTTCATTAATGATTTTGCCTCCTAAAAATCGTTACAGCGTTAAGTCTCTTAGTCTTCTGTTCAGTAGGCACAGTAATTAGGTCAGACCAAGTCATTTTATTCACATAAAAAATAGTCTTTACGCGTTTTTCTTCTACATCATTATACTGAACAAGCCACCAAAAGAAAAGTATTCTTGGCTCACAGCATTTGTCTTTAAATCTCTCAAATAAGCAGGCATGAAAAACTTGTGGCCTTCTAGCGTTATCGCTAATTAACAGTCTCGGTGTCTCTAAACAACTGAAAACCTCACCAACACACTTCTTCGCAATTGTTGCAGCTGTTCTTTAAGGAAAAATGTCTATCCACTTTGTCACATTATCGACAACAATCAGCATTTGTGTATTGTTGTGGATACGGCCCCGCAATGTCAATCGAGAAGACATCCCTTGGCATGATTAAGTGATCGGCAATATGCATCAAACCCTTGGGAGCCTGTGAATCCCACTTGTGCTTCTGACAGATGGTACAATTTCAAAACGTAGGACATCACATGTTTTTGTATCCCATACCACGCATAATTCCTTTGCAGGACATTAATTGTTTTAAACACCCCTAAATGCCCAGTCACGGTATCATTGTGAGCCAAAACAATCTAACGATTTTGTTCTTCCTCTGGCAATAAAATTACAAATTTTTGAATTCCAGTTTTAGTTGAAAAAATGTCCCAACTAACCCATCTTGAATAATAGCATTAACTGCCCCCTTTTTTGCACGTTACCCCAATTTTCCAACTTGAAATTTTGTACCATGCTCAATGTAATTCTTAACAGCTAGAGGTAGAGGGTCCTTAATTGTTTAGCACAAAAATGTTCGACTTCACTCCTAAAATCTGGTGTTAACTAAGGGGTGTCAAGAAAGGAAATCTGTAATATCATTTTGTTTTCCTGCACAAAATCTGGAAAAATGTAGAGTGTGCATTACACAGGATATTCGAGCAAGTAAACATAAGATAAAAGATGCACATGGGAAGAGCGCAAAGTCATCGATTTTTTTTTAGTAACAGATATTTTTGCTTCCCCTCCCCCAATAATTCGTTTTGGAAACGCACATGTGTGTAATGACATCCGAAATATACGTGAAAGGCATCAAAAATTGCTTTAATTAAAAACATTTTGTTGTAGAATGAAATTACACAAATTAGCCGTGTATAGTGAAAATATTATTCGCTTGAGTTGCTGCTATCGTCAAATTTAACACCAATATTTGTAATGTTACACATCTTTCTTGTGCTATGTCGCTGTAAGAAGAACATTTTCGTTATGAACGCTGCTGTCGCTTAATTTACCAATATTATGTGTAACGTTGCACGCATTTTACGTGTTATTTCTATGCAGTGACAATATTTCCCGCTAGGATCGCTATTGTTCTGTCATTTCAAGTCATTTTGTATTAGGTTACACAACGTCGAAGTGTAACGTTTCTGTCTCCCCTCCATTAGCGAAGTCACTCGTAAAATAGGAGTTTAGCTACACAAATACATTGAGTATTCATATAATTTTTTTTACAGTGTGGGGCATAAATTACGTCAAATTGAAACTGTTGCAGTCTGATCATCCATTGTGCTAAGCGACCTGTATTGTCCTTAGCATTTTTCAGCCACTGGAAAGGTTGATGATCCGTTAAAACAGAAATTTAGAAAATACTTCTAGAAAATACTTGAAGTGCTCAATTCCCCAAATAATGGCCAAACATTCTTTTTCCATAATGCTAAATTTTAGCACCTGGTTTTTCAACGTCCTACTAGTAGACTGCATTTCTACTCGCCCCTTCTCATGCACTTGCATTAATGCGGTCCCTAAACCAGCTGCAGAACTCCTGCGTAATTCTTCATGGAAATCACCACAGTTCACGACGAAAAAATGGAACTCTTCATAACACCCAAGACTTGGCAATAAATTCAAAATGGAACATAATAACTCACGTGGCAGTATTGAACAATTTACTCACGTGGCAGTGTTGAACATTTTTTTTTTACCTTTTAACGTTATAATTCGAAAATAGAAATTCCGTTTTCAAATCTTCGTCCAGATATAAAACTTCCAGTCGTGATACACTTCTTCTGAAAAGCTACACTAGCTCTACACTGCACACCTCTCAGAATTTGGCACAAATTAGTTAAATGCAAATTTGTATATTGATAAGTTCCTTATTTTAAACTTTAAAGACCAAATACGTTAAAACTCAGTTAGACGTCTAATATGGCGTTAAATAGCTTGACATACACTTACGTTGGTCACAGCCTCTTGAAGCTGCTCTCCTTTTTATTCAAAAGGCTCAGACAAAGATGAAAGTCCAATTGCAGAATGCAAGAAGGCAATAGCCAATTTTCTGCTGACAAAGCAAAGTTAACAGGTAAGCAGGTGTCACGTGGACGCCCACTACACAAGAGAGCTCTACCCCGGACCCTCAAGCGAAGTTGAAAACTCCGACGTTGCACGCCAAAGACCGACGCTAACTAGCTGTGTAAACTGTACTTAAATCTTTGCAATAACACTTTTAACAATGTTCCATTTGATGATCAGTCAAAGAGGACTTTTTTTGTAATTTGAATCCATACAATGACCCGGATGTGCACAGAAAGCTGGAATGCATTATTTCAGGAATACACATGTACGATAGGAACGTCTAATAGTTTCAAGTTCGTGCCAGTTGGCATTACGTATATTATAAAAGCGTATAAACCCACAATCATCGAGAATAAAAATACTGCTTGCACTGGTAACAAACATACGGTAAACTGCGATAGGGCCATATTTTGCACACTTTACTGCCTAATTACTAGAAACCAAATCATAAATGTGCAGTTTCGTATCAGAAGTTATGCACTTGAATGGCAATATAAACAACTTTCCTTTCCTTATTCCCGCCCACACAGCTTGCGACGGTCTCTGGGATTTCACTAATAATACTCTGCTGATCAGCCATGGGGTCGTATCTTTCCAATGCTCCTTCATCAGTAGCGCAAGAATTCATGGCTTACACATACTTCTGAAAGGCAGACACTACAGGGAACAAATAGCCAACACTGGTTGAACACAACACTTCAGTTGTACCTTTGAAAATATCGAAACGTTGGGTGGTTTTCAATGATTCTCCCTGAAAGAATCCTCCTGCAACATAAATGCAGCTGCTTAACACTTCTGCTCCAGCACATGCAATACTTACTTTTAAATCGTTCAGACGTATGGCTATGTTTGCTACAAGAGCATATTTATAAACTGTGGCACTAGAGACATCATCAATGTTTTTGCCTCCTAAAAAGTATACATCTTTATTAAATGCCACTACAGCCTTAAGCAACTTAATCTTCAGTTCAGTAGTCACAGTAATTAGGTCAGACCAAATCATTTTCTTCACACAAAAATTGTCATTACACAATTATCTTCTACATCATCATTATACTGAACAAGCCACCAAAAGAAAAGTATTCTTGGCTCACAGCATTTGTTTTAAAATCTCTATGCGAAAGTCAAATAAGCAGCTGAAAAACTTGTGGCCTCCAGCACATGCAATGTTAAATCGTTTAGACGTATGGCAATGTTTGCTACAAGAAAATATTTATAAACTGACATTAGAGACATCTTCAATGTTTTTACCTCCTAAAAAGTTAACATCTTCATTGAACGCCACTACAACCTTTAGTCTCTTAATCTTCAGTCCAGTAGGCGCAGTAATTATATAAGACCAAGTCATTTTATTCACATGATAAAAACTAGTGATAATGCGTTTATCTTCTATATCATCATCATAGTGCTCCAGCCACCCAAGAAATTATTCTTGGCTCACAGCATTTGTCTTCAAATCTCTCAAATAAGCAAGCATGAAAAACTTGTGGCCTTCGAAATGGTGGAAAGGATCCTCAATAAAATAAGTGGCAGGTTGTGGTCCCACTTTTTCTGCTGCCCCTGCAAATGTTTCTTTATCAAGCCCTTCACCATGCCTATAAGCCTTTCTGCCCGATTTCCAGATGGCAAAAAAAAGAAAGAAACCTCTGTTTTACACCATATCGAGTGCATACCTCCTTTTGTGCGAAAGGCTCTGACAACGGTGAAGGTCCAACTGCAGAATGCAAGAAGGCACCAGCCAACCTTCTGCTAACAAAGTAAAGTTAACAGGTGAAAAGGTTTCACGCGGATGCCCACCACGCAAGAAAGCCCTATCCCGTACCCTCAGGCGAAATTGAAAACTCCGACATCGAACGCCAAAGACCGATGCTAACTGATTGTGTAAACTGTACTTGAATCTTTGCAATACGATTTTTAACAATGTTCCATTTGATGATCAGTCAAAGAGGACTTTTTTTGTAATTTGGATCCATACAATGACCCGGAAGTACACAGAATGCTGGAATGCATTTTTTGAAGAATACACATGTATGATAGGAATGTCTAATAGTTACAAGTTTGCGCTAGTTGGCATTAGGTATACTATAAAAGAATATAAACCCACAGTCATCAAGAATAAAAATACTACTTACAAGAATAAAATTCTGGCAAACATACGGTAAACTGCGATAGGGCCATATTTTGCACACTTTAATTCCCAATTACCAGAAACCAAATCACAAATGTGCTGTTTCGTATCAGTAGTTATGCACTTGATTGGCAATAAAAACAACTTTCCACCCCGTG
>JAHWFP010085511.1:0-20311 GCA_023313725.1 Lithobius niger | reverse complement strand
CACACACACAGTTTTTGATGGCCTCTGGGATTTCACTAATAATAGTCCGCTGATCAGCCGTGGAGTCGTATTTTTCCAAAGCTCCATCAGTAGCACAAGAATTCATGGCATACACATACTTCTGAAAGGCTCATACTTCACAAGAATAAGATTTTATGTACCTCCTAAAACAAGAAGTTAACTCTAGCTATGGCCTGAGCAATTTTAGTATTGGTATTTGTGAAATATTGAATTGTGTGTTATTTATTGCATTTGATTATTTGATAATGTGTCTTTATTATTTACAGTCTTGTATGTCGACATTTTGGTATAATTATTTTTCGTGTAGATCTATGTTAAGTGTTTTATATCTGCGCAATTCTGTTGCTTGATGGCACGCATGCGCCTTAAAAGAGCCTGTTGCTTCAAAGGTTTGAGTCAGTTAGAGTCGGTCTTTGGCGTGCGACGTCGGAGTTTTCTAATAAATTAAATAAAACGCAAGTACGAAGTTTCATTAAATCTAGAATTCTACTAAATAATGACCGCCTCTACGTTCATAGTTTGTCTACGCTGCAAGTCTTCCAATCGATGTAAACATCAAGTTCTAAAAATGAATAAGTATTGAAAAATGTGTTCAAACTTTCGCCTTTACCAAACCGTAACAGTTTAATTTAAATCACGCTTTTGCTGATCGAGGGCGACGTATATGCTTGGAAAATTATTGACACAACGGTGATGCATTGTACTCATGGCTAAACGACATCACTGGAAAATGTTTAAAAACTGTTGTCTATAGTGTGCTTATACCACAGATGTATAGGTAATTCAGGGTTTGTATGAGTCATTGAAAACCTGGAATTGTCGTGGGGAAGTAATAATGAAATTTCATGCCTGGAAAAGTGCTTGAAAATTTTGAAAAATTATATATGTATCATCAGTAGGGTGATGAACGCAAAGTAGACGATGTAACTGAAGAGCACTAACATTAGTCGATTGTGTAGCCTTACATTATTCTTCCTTTGTTTGGGCATGAAAGGTTTTGAAATGTGGGCATGGCTTTAATTGTATTTGCGTGTATAATGGATACACCAGTCCGTGGACAACGCTGAAGTACAGCAACACTACAGTATTTGAAACCTTACAGGAAAGTTTATTTGTGTTCCTTTGTTGTTTTGACTTCGGATCAGTTAAACCTTACTAAAGCATCAAATGAGTTCGTTTTGTTTTCTAATTCGTGCTGCTTTGGTGTACCATGCAGTTTAGATTAGCTTGTTTTAATGTTTTGTATCTTTATCAATGACGGTTTGCTTGCAAGATACACTGTTGTATGGTGTCGCCATGTAGTATATGTTCGTCAAACCTTACCATAAACAACAAAGGAGTTCGTTTTTTTTTTGTTCTAATTCGTGATACTTAGACATACAAATTAAACAACCTATACACAAACCAGTATGAAATTAGCCCTTTAATCTTCAGTGCACGTATTGCAGTTGGCGTTTGCTGATTGGCATTTCTGCATAATAACAATGTTTAAAACTATGTAAAACAACCAATCTGGTCGTTTAGGGCTCACAAACCCGTGAACCACACGACCATTTAAAAAAGGCCTATTTAGAAAAGGCTCATTTGTAAAATGAGCTAAGAACCAGCTTTGTAAGACAAATACTTAGATCTGTAGAGAGTGTATAGTAAAAACCTATCGTGCCAACAACAAGCCAAAAACTAAGTTCATGGTTTCAGCTCAGGTCCAGATTTTCGATTTGCTTCGGCGGATTTTGATGAATTTTTGGTATGCGTGTTGAACAAGCCCAACAAAGCTTACATGACAAATTTAATAGAAAAATATTCACAGACGGCGGAGATATTAGGCGTCAAAATTTCGGCTTTAACATGGGAGGTTGAGGTGAAACCTTACAGTAAAGGCCTTTACTAATATATTGCATAATATTCCGCTAGTGCCGCACCTTAGGCTCGGCTTGGCAGACACAGCATATTAATGCGACAGGGCGAGCATGTTCATTCTTTTCACGGCAGCAGTGAAAAAGGGGAGCATATTCATTATAGGCACGGTAGTAATGAGAAGGTGCAAGCGTGTGTTCATTCTTTGCACGGTATAAATGAAAAAGAACGAGCGGCCGGCGATGTGAAAGGTAATGTCGATTAGTATAGTTACTATTGGTTACAAACAAAATTTTACATCTATTGTTGACGGAAAACTCTGGGCATTCGAACTCTGGGCCCCAACAGAAACAAACGCCTGTGCCACAAAACAAAAGGGATAGTCTGATAACAAGGTGTCATACTAGACCGGAACCACCTAGTTTATTTTGGGTCGTCAGTTTTTTGTGGATCACCCTGTACAGTTCTTGAAACGACAATATTAGTGTGACATCGAACGGGGCAGAGAAAAGAGTTATTAACCGTTTTCTGCCCATGCCAACTGGATGATGTTGGGTCAGTCGCGGGATTCGAACCGCCATTCACTTGGTTTGATGACGAGGACGCTAACCACTGGGCTATTGCTACTCTCCTTGCTCGGGGTTCCCGGGGACCCCTCACAAAGCTCGCGTTGCGTGTTGGGTCTTAGTTTTTTGCCGTTCCGTAACCGTCTACGTATGTGGCCATTGGGCAGTAAAGGGTTAATTATAAACTGTGTTGGAACGGTGTTAGTCGGCTTACTGCCGTTCGTAGTCCATACCACCTTTTCATGATGGTTAAAGTGTTTCATTATTTTATTTTTATTATTATTATTATTATTATTATTATTATTATTATTATTATTATTATTATTAGGAAAATACAACTAAATCCTTAAAAACATTTAAGAGACGTCAAAGCCGATCATCAGGAAGCCGACGTCACTCAAAAAACATGTTAGTAAGTGTCATATCTCATTATTTTCAGGATTTGTTTTTGTTTTCCTCGATGTAGAGCCTTACATTCTGCGCTGTACGCGTTTTTGTAGTCGGAGTGACGTAAATAAATAACATCCGTCGTAGCACCTGGGGTTTAGTTGTCTTTTTACTGCAGCTTCAAGTCGCTTTAAGAGAAGTGTTGGTCGAGTTGATCGAGCCTTGTTGCCTTAAAGGACATATGTGTATGGTTTCGGTAACGAATGTATAATTCAGCTATAATGAAATTTTGATTTTAGCTTGGGGAAAACACTCCAATTCAAAAAGGGAGGTGATCCGAAATAACCCAATACAACAACTCATGGATATTAAGGGAGGTTAGTCCTTTTCACTGGCAAAACTTCGGGGCTCAAAAGGTCAGAGGACATTAATAGCTTCCGTTTGCCACATTTGATGCACCTTCGAAATTATGTATCACACGCGGCGAAAATAAACACGAATCGCTGTAAATAATAATAAGTTCAAGTGGAAATAAGCTGTCAGCGGAAATTATACACTATAGGATTAACAGTACAGTAAGGGCACGTTTAAGCAACCACTCGCTTTTGCATTCCCGCAGCTAGAAGCTAGAAATCACCTTAAATTCCAACATGGCGGCGGTTTTATGTCTGCCGCCTCGCAACGAAAACAGCAAATAACGTGAGTTCAGAAGCGTTTGGGAAAATTGTTTCGTCATGAGGAATTCTTTATATTATTGGCACGGATTATAAGACTGCAAGTATTTACTCAAACCATGTCGGATTTAGCTAATCCATTTAGCGTTGTTACCATGGCAATGTCACCTTTGCCATCGCGATTGAGTTCTAGCTGTGAGAATGCAAAGGCGAGTCGCTGCGTAAACGCGCCCTTAGTCACCTTCATGCACTTGGGCTTCACGCGGATAAATCTGAAGTGCGTAAACATGACTTAGTCGGTTCCACGTCATTTCCTGCGAATGATTTTCGCTGATGACCTATTTCCAATTTACCTTTACATGTTATTGACAACAATTTGTGTTTTATTTCCAATTTACGTGGGGCGTTTGTTTAGGCCACTAAAAATTAATTAAGTGGTTCTCAGGAGCGCGCGCACGGGTTTTTCTCAACGCATGAAACGTTTTTTATGATATCGTCTAAAAAAATTCCGATCGCGCATCAACACTTTTACCAAACTTTTTCTGGAGCCGATGGCCACATCAGCTCACTGCTCCATTCACATGATCACCTACAAACGAATCTAAGGGCCGTTCACAGGCATGTCACAACTAAAAAGTTACATTTAAAGAATGACTTTTATCACATATGCAATTGCTGCACGCTGATCCTGGCGTTAAAATACAGATTTTGTACTCCACAACAAAACGTAAGCTACTGATTTCGTTTTGTTTGGTTAAAAAAAAAAAGCCGTCGCTCCAATCTGAAAAATCACGAATAAAACGTAAAAAAAAAAGACACCGCCAGCTCGCGTCAATTTTTTTCAGCGCCAATTCCGAGAACCAATTAATTAATTTTTAGCGGCCTTATAAATACCTATCGCTTATCACATTCGACTTAGATAATGGTAATCCAAAGATTATAGGTTGTCAATTATTAAATAAAGTGGAGGAGTGGCCACAGCAAAAAAGGCGTTATGTTGCTAATCTGAGGGTGGATTGGGTTGGCTCATCGAATCATGCCACTCCGATGTAACATTTTCGCTGTTTGCTTTGTTTTCCTCTTTTTATTCTGGATCATTGTGCAGGGTGTCCCAGAATGTAGTCCGGTATTTCATTGTTTAATAAAACGGGAACCACAAATGATATCAACAAACGGTTTTTTTTCACTGAAAGCCCAACTCAACAAGTTTTTGCAATGGCCAGAGCATCCTCATGTGCTGTGCTGTGTGTACACCATGAGCCATATGCAGGGTGCACGCACGGCAGATTTTCTATGAAAATGGTGACTGTTTAGCAAAATGCTATGTACGTTTTCTGGCTAGTAGAATTAAAATCAGTCATCGTAGCTCAAAGGCGGTATCGTAGGGAATATAAAGGCACCTAAAACAAAGCGATCACTAGGTTGATGCAGCAGTTCAAGAAAACTGGCAGTGTGAAAACGTAAAAATGTTAGAAAATCTGTGGCAGAAAATCGAATACCATTTACATATCCTATACGTGCAACACAGGGTGTTCTCGTGGAGACGTATTAAACTTGGAGAGTTAGGCTTTCAGTTAAGAAAAAACCGTTTGTCGATATCATTTGTGGGTTCCCATTTTATTAAACAATGAAATACCGGACTACATTCTGGGACACCCTGTAGTTTTGTTAGCGTAAAACTCATTAAAATCCACCGACGGGCAAAACCCATCTCATCCATGAATTTCAGTGCAAAAATGAATTCGTATTGCACTGAAACTGAAATATTGTGCTCTTCGCTTTTTTTTTCTTTTTAACCAACATTGTAATTAAATCCTGGCGTCTAGCAATCACGTTTACTTCTCAAAATTAATTTGTTCGTAAAAAATGTATGAAACACTTTTTAAGAATAGAAGAGGGTGCTTCGCAAGCTATGGGAATTATACTGTTTAAAGAGATTTTTCAGATACTGTTTGGATCCAGCCTGTAATTAGTGATGAAATATTGATATAGTAATTCGATTTAAGTGTTATCCTAATGAGCCTCGCGTCAGTTTTAATTAAGAAAAATTTTATTATAACCTTTGAATCGGGTTTGTTTTTCGTGAGTTGTTTATTGAAATCTGTTTTGTTTTGGCTTATTTTAAAAGAAATATTTCAGAATATTACGATTTAGTGTAGTGCAGAAATTTGTGTAAAACTTTAAAGTGGAGAGAGCTATTCTGTTGCAGGCCTTAGAGGTACGGAATTTAATACGGCTAAAAAATTTTAATTACATTTGTACATTCATAGGGCTCCCATGTGAAATCCCATAAACTATTAATGTCTGGGATATAAACTTCATTTTTGGCATACATGTAATCAAGAATTTATAGGATTAGGAAGGAGAATTTGTAATTATAAAATGTCCCTTTTGAAACGTGTTGCATTCATTCCAATTAGTTCCATCCAGTTTTCAGAGGGCGCCACGCGTTCCTACTGGTAATTTTTGCTCATTTTGCAGCCCAAATCTAAAGTAAACTAAATTACAATTAAGCTAACCTAATAATAATTAAATACAAGCTAGTTTCTATTAGTTTGGTTTAATTTTAGGGGCTGAAAACTGAGTAGAAATTTCCACATAAAACTCGTAGCGCCCTCTATAAACTTAGACGGAACTAATAGGAATGAATCTAAGACGTTTCAGTATGGGGTCTCAGTAACAAATTCTCCTGCCCAACCCTATAAATTCTTGATGTAATGAATGATGCGTAAAAGTGCATTTTGTTAAAATGGGGATACCAGTGAAAAATCGGGTGTGGTTGGGATGGCTTGTTACAGTCTAAATAAATTACACAAATCGCTGTGTATTATATAAAGGAAATAGGAAAACAAACCAAACAGCAAAAATCGTGCACTATAAGTAACGCAGTACAGTAAGAGCCACCTTTACGCACTTGGTAATGCCGCTTGATAATACCGCTTGATAATACCAAGTTCGTGGTTTGCGTTGGGGCTTAATTTGCCTTCTGTTTGGTAGTGCGCTGATGTCTACGAGGTTTAGGTTTCAGTGAGCAAATCGGAGCAAAACGCAGAGCGACACGATTTTGTGTACTTTGTAGGTGCAAAGAGATTCGTTTGTTTCTTAACTACCTTTTCGATAAAGCTTAAGAGTCTCTTCAAGCTTTTCAACACTCGGAGGACTTGCATTATTGGACCAAAACGTCCGGCTGTGGTCAGGTCCCATTTGAGAAATCCAGAAGGCGTCTGATGAACATCCGGAATGCGACGCCCATTTGTGGTCAGAGTACGTCTTTATTACGTCCAATCTTGGTCCATAATCTTTGTCTTAAGCCGTTTGCGACGTGTTAAACTGAAGAAGAAAAACTGCAAACTAGTGAATGAACTTAGACTGAAAATTTCCCTGACCGAAATTTGCTTACTTGATCGTGTACTAAATTCGCCCAATCACAACCGACTTACAGTTATAATCACGCAGTATCTTTCAAAAGCTACTGCGTGATTGTCACTGTAAGTCGATGTTGATTGGCTAACTTTAAAACTAAATCAGTTAGGCAATATCCTGCAGCTTTCATTGGTCGACGCAGTGATGCTAAACCGTGCAAAACATGGCGAGCGCTTTCAGAAGTTGATACGCTTTTGGCAGTCACTCGCTTCAAACGTTACACAGTTGACACGTTACGATAAGTTTGTTGAATTCATTTCAAATAAAAGTATGCATTTTCTTACCAAAAACAATCCGGAAGACCTTTCTCTCGAAATGCTCACTGTGTCGTTCGTTTCCGTAACCCAGCAACGCCTGCAGCCACACGTAGAATCCGGCGCCGAATCTCGTCGTTAGCCGGACTGCGTCGTTAGGCCTAACGTTAACGTAACCTAGCAACAAATTCTCAGTACCGTTTTGAAATATATTACGCTCCACTACAGTACGTATTTGATTGTTTTTTTTTTTTTATTTACTCTTACAATTTTAGAAAAAATAAAATTATGTACTGCATTTATTAATTTAATATTACGGAATTGTTTAAAGTAAAAAGTTTGGAGGTGTGCGCCAATGAAAAATTCTTCAGCGGCGGCGAATATTAATTTTATTCCTGGCGGCCATAGTGCCAATCGGCGCGCCGATATTTGGACGGCAGCGCGACTTTTATAAAAAATTTTAAATGTTGCATACGAAATTTTAGAGTGCTGAATACTGAAATATGACGTGAAATTCTCACTAAATACCCCGCGAGCTATTGGAAATTATCAAATTTTTTTCAACACTCGTGTTTTGGCCCATTAAACTCACTCGTGCTATTTATTGGCAGATAATTTCCCTCGTGCTACGCACTCGTGAAATTAATGTCTGCCTAAATAGTACTCGTGAGTTTATAGGGGCCAAAACATTCGAGTTGAAAAAAATTATCGATAATTTCCTTAGCTCTTGGGATATTACGTTTGATAACGGAAGACGGATAAAGAGCTTGACCTTGGATATAATAGTCTGTTCAACGCCTGGATTTTTTTTTTTTTTTTTTCATGTTTTTGTTATATTTTCGTATCTAACCATTCATCACGAAGTCATTGGCTCGTATGTGATGTACTGTACAATAATCAAATGAAACACACAACGGACCAAAAACCCCCACTTACCCACAGTACAGAAAGCAGTTAAAAGAACAAAGAAGGCAAAATCAAAAAAAAAAGTCAAAACAAACTAACAAATTGTAATATTCAGGTAAAAGCTAGTGCTTGAAAAACGTTAAGCCGCTAAAAGTTAATTTAGGGGTTCTCAGGACTAAACAAAATTGACGCGAGCGGGCATTGTTTTTTTTTTTGTTTTTTTTCTACTTTTTTTATTCGTGATTTTTCAGATGCGGGCGATGTTTTTTTTTTGATTTTTTTTAGCAAACGACACAAACTTTTATCACATTTGATAAAAGTCATGCTTTAGATCCAAGTTTTTAGTTAGTTGTAACATGCCTCTGAAGAGCCCTTAGTTTCATTCCGATGTGGTCTTGCGAATGGAACAAAGAGCTGATGTGACCATCAGCTCCAGGAAGTGTTTGGTGAAAGCGCTGATGCATCATCGGAATTTGTTTTTAGACAGTGTCATAAAAAACGTGTTGCGCGCTAAGAAAAAACCCATGCGTGCGCTCCTGAGAACCACTTAATTAACTTTTAGCGGCCTTACTCATAATTAATCCAAGTAACAAGATTTTTTTTTTATAATTTTTAAATCTTTGTAGCTGCAGCCATTCCAAACGGTTTCAGTTAGCCTATTAAAAAAGTACCGGTTAACGGTACTTATCATATTTTTCACCAAATTTATTTTTAGTCATTACTGGTAAGAAGCCGATTGTTTTAGCAGGGTAGGTTTTTGTGTGTTTAACCTCTTCCCTTAAGCGTGTAGGCTATGAGTGGCCTGACCGGGATTTCGAACTGGCAATCCAGTCCGTCTCCAGGTCACTGACGTAGCATCTTAAACTCCTCCACTGACATAAATATGACAGCTGGGGTTTCTTTTGACTTCGGGCTCCATTCAATAGAAAAGACTACAAAATACAGCAATGTATTTCGTCTCCGTTGCGTACGGCCGCAGGCATTCTCAGTCGAATGGCGCCCCAGTCACTACTGATACTACAAAAACGGGCTCAGTGAGTCAACTTTATGCCAGTGGAGGAGTGACCATAGCGATAAAGGCGCTATGTCAGTGATCTGGGGACGAACTGAGTTGCCATTTCGAATCCGGGTCATGCCACTCCAACGCAACGTAAGTGCATAAAGGTGGGTACGTGGTTTCTAGGGTATAATTTTTGCAGTTTGGTTTGTTTTCCTTTCTTCCGTTTTACTTCCGGCTATGGGATGTATTCTGGCTAATTCTGGACAATCTTTCGGCCCCGACGATGATCGGAGGTTTCCCTGATCAAATCCCCGGGTAGGCACCTCCCTTTACCAGATTTCTTCTTCTCTAAAAAAATCTGGTAATGTTCAAAATTGAGTCGGTTCAGCCATACAAGCATTAATTGCTTCGGCTGACATAAGGCTCGTCAAAATTGATTTTTTTTAAATAAAATTAAAATAAATAAACTTATTTGTTTATACATTGACGCATTTCTTTCGGAGAAACTACTAACTCGTTTAGACATAAGGGCGCGTTTAGCAACAATCTCGTATCTCATTCTCGTTGTTAGCAGCTAGACATAACCTGAAATTTTACCTTGCTGTCGATGTGTGTTTGGCCCATTTTTTTAGGAAAGAGCCAATAATCAGAGTTTCGAAGCGATTGGGAAAGTTGTTTCTACAGAAGGAATTATCTTATTGTCAGGGATTGATACGAATACGCATTTCACCAAATGATGTGACTATCTTACCTATCCAGGTAGCGACTAAACCAACAGTAAGTACTTCAGTCATCGTACTAGACTATCAACCAACTTCTAGTGCGATATTGCGTCGCGAGATCGTTGCGTAAATGTGCCCTAACGACATGAGAGATGTAGCTTTCGACGAGCGCGGACTTCGTGCATAAATGCAGCCGTAATCTGGATTTTCAATAAAAATGCTGGCCTCCTCTGATTACGCTAGCTTGTCTCGGTATTTGCAAAATTTATTGCTGTACAATTTTTTTTTTTTTGTAGAACGCAAAATCGCGAATAAAATGTCAGTTGCCATAATTTTCACGTTTCCGACACATTACACACTTCTTGTCATGTTGTTTCGAGGAACAAGTAAAGTGTTTCTCATTCGCCTACGTAAAAAAATAAAAAGGAGAAAGAAAAGAACGGAAACAAGTGGTAGGAAAAAAATTGTTTGCGTTTTTAAGAAAGTTTCAACAAACTGACGGGAGACAGGGTAATTCCTCTCTTGACATTCAACAGACCTTCAAAGGACCCCAATGCAATTTAAAATGGAAATTGAAAACTGATTGTCAAATCTAACATGACAAAGAGAAACCTAAGTCATTCCAAAAATTCGCTCTCTCTGTCCCCAAACACTCCAGATGCTTAACTTCAAGTGAAAGATGCAGAAGTGTTTCTCGAACGTTTCGACGTGTTGTAAATTGCTGTATTCTATTTTGTATGCATAAAAATTGTTAGGGAGTCGGTCGATACGAACCAAAACTAGCCCTCGTCTCGACGGTCTTATGTAGTAGTTACAGCCCTCCTTTTCCAACAATGGAGCACACTAAGTGATTTATTGGATAGTTTTTACGAACGAGGAGCCAGAATCGTCGGAGCCCGTAGGGCGAGGAGATTCTGTGTTCCGAGTATGTAAAAACTATCCAATAAATCACTTACTGGAGCCCATTGCTGGAAACGGATGGCTGTAAGTTTCTTATTATCATACTAACACGCTGTTTTCGGCGTTTGATCGCGGGTTTACGGCCATTTTGGTACTAAAATTGGTTTAGCGCGTCTTGACTGTTCGTTGTTACTGCGGAAAGATGACCAGCAACAATGAAACAGCGGATCACCACGTATTCGTGCACTCGTCTATTGTTGTACCGAGTCTTTGTCCTCTGATTTCCCTGCGTTTTTTTTTTCAGTTCTTTTGTATTTTTATGATGGCTAAATTCCGTGTTTCATTAGGCATTGACGAATTGTTCGATGACGATGAAGACGAAGTGTTGCGCCAGGCTTTGTGTCGAACCAGTTTTAGGAAACGAGATTCAATCTACTGGAGAGAAATGAAAAACTAGATTTTCATTAAGTGATATAAAAAAATGTAATAGTACCAAGAACAAGGAATGGATCGTGAATAAGAGGTCTACGAACAAATACACGTTCGGAGGACGTGGGAGTTTTCATGCTGTAACTTTCGCTTCATACTCCATCCCATGTCAGAAAGATGTCTATATATATCTGACTTGCGGAACTCCTCATTACTAAACGTAAGCTGCATTGTTATTGAAAAATAATATAATCCGTCAGACTCATCAACAAACAACATTAGAAAATAAATACCAACTCGCTTGGTGCTTAAGGTAAGGTTTAACTGATTCGAAGTCAAAACAGCAAAGGGACACAAATAAACTTTCCTGTAAGGTTTCGTATAATGCAGTGTTGTTGTACTGTTTACTCCACGTGAATCCTTACTGCTGTAGTTAAATATTTTTACCGTTTTTTTGAAATGCAATTTCTGTAGAATTAATACTTGGTTCCTTTCTGCGAGTAATTAGTTATTCATAGTTTGCTTTTGGACTTACAAAATCCAAACTCCACAAAATCATAAAATCAAATCAGTTACCAAAAGAACTGATATCTACACAAGAGTCAACACCGAAAATGTTGTAAAGTCCAGAAGTAAAGCTTCAACAACGTTACAACCAAAAATGTAAAGAATCCAGAACATCATAAATAACAAATAAATCACGTTAGGCGCAGCTACCAAAAGTCCTGATATCTAAACCAAAAACAATAAATTGTAAGCAAAAAACCCGCCAAGTTTCAGCCATTGAATGTCTGTGATATCAAAAACGAGCCAAGTTTCCAGTCATCAGACCTACAACGCAACTTTAAAACTTGGCGCATTGCAAGCCTTTCGTTTGGAAGACCCAAGATGCACAACCAGCATCAAAATAAGCGCTAGTTCATTTTTGTTGTTCTTGTTGCTGTTTCATTATTGTTTAGCGCACACGAAGCGAAATAACAACATCAAATTTGAAACGATCAACCGATCACTCCGACGATCAATCTGCTCTCGGTTAAGAAAAACTATTTACGAATTTCAAAACTCAGTAGCAAATCGCGGAGGTTCCGATTTTCGTAACGTCAGGAAGGGTTCACAAATAATACTCCGTTATACACCACACTAAAAGCTATAGTTTACAGTACAGCATGCTAAGTCTGCAGTAGTTCAACAAAACGCCACCATCTCAGTTGTAAAACTATATTGTGAATTGATTCAAACAAAAGATATTGTAACAAAAAATCTTTAACAGTATTTCTATAAAATTCACTGTATGTATATTTATTCGAAATAATAAGATATAGCCGAACTATTCAAACAAAACAAAAAAAAAAGGCTTGCAATGCGCCAAGTTTTAATGTTGCCTTGTATGTCTGATAAGTGGAAACTTGGCTCGTTTTTGATATCACGGACGTTCAATGGCTGACACTTGGCGGATTTTTTGCTTACAATTTATTGTTTTTGGTTTAGATAATATTATTTCGTAGATGTGACCTTGCAGGGCCTTAGGGTTTCGTCGGGCAGATGACCGGGTGCGGTTAACGCTCGCTAAAAAACCCTTCGACCCTTTGACCTTGCAGAGTCGAGCTGAATTGTTTCAAAGGTTGAGGTTGAGGTTGTTTATTTGGGGCCCTGGCCTTCCGCTTTGTTTCAAAGCTGGATGAGTAAACAATTATTACATGCGCGGCCATTGTTGCGTGCTCAAGAATTAATTGCAACAATTTTAACCCCAATGCGCACCACTTTTGTTGTTAAAGCTACGCTACATCGAAATGTGTTGGTTACCTTAAAAAGGGCTTATAAGAAGTGCTAACAAGTAAAATCTGGAGAACGGGAGGAGGAGATGATGCAACACTAATTCAAGACTAACAAAAAAGCAGCCCTACGTCAAAAACACGAACCGCGTTGCACGCCAGAACTTAGTTCCGGGCTTCCACTAGTTTTTCGTAATTCGATTCTTGCCATTCTCACTGCAAATGAAGGAATTTATCCTAAAACCTGCCTTCCAATGCGGTTAGAACCAAAAAAAAAACACGCCTGCCATATCAGTGTGTGGCAAATGGCCTCACTCTAGCCTTTGCTGCAGCACCTGACTGCTACGACGGATATTTGTTTATTTATTTGCTTCATTATCTCATTTTTTTCGTCACGAAAAGATGCTTTTCTTCCACTATAATTTTATGAAATAGAAAATAAACCATCGTTCAGCATTGTCACCTGTTTGGTATTGTTTAAATGCCTTTTTGAAAGCAACCCAGAAGGATTATACGCACTAGCCAGAACACCAATCGCAAAACCAAATCAACAAAACCAGTAGTAAAATCACACATAAAGGCCATTAACAAAGCCAGTTAACGCTATCAAGTGATTCGGTAACTCGACAGTGATACTATAGAGCAGTGACATTTGCCGCCATATTGGCACCAGAATGGGTTTTGGAGGGCATAACTACAAGGTGCACTATGATACAAATGGATGGAAAAACAACGGAAGAGCGGATTTCTTAGGCTTAAAATAACGTTGTTTTCGCCAACAACAAAAATCGCGCGTTTTACGTCTAAGAAATCACTCTTCACAGCATCGGCTTCAGTATGACGCCCTTCTGTTTCTCTCTGCAGTGCACCTTGCAGCTAATCCATTAAGGTTCCAGCATAAAGTTATATACAATAATACTACGTCGTGTCACTGCTCTATAGCCTCAACTTGCTTCATGTCGATTGTGTCGACATGAAGCAAGTTGGGGCTGTAGTATCACTGTGATTTAGCGAATCATGTGATAACGTTAACGGTTTTGTTAATGGCCTTTATGGGTGATCTTTGCTTGGTATTACCTAGCAAAATTGTCCCTCTTCGCCCCGAGTAACCGTAGTAGTTGAAAAGGACATTAATTCGATTAGTTCCCTATTTTTTTTTATACTAACACAACAAATAAGCATTAATCATGTACTTCCTTGTCACCTAAAGATATTGTCCTAATGACGCCACCTAATGAGAAAATCGATAGGTTAAGATACTTCAAAATGCTTTCTTAGCGGTAGCTGTCTCAGAACAATGTAACGTAACAAATATTGTTTGAAAGAAAACGTGACTGGTGGCGTCGCGAACGGCGAAAGATGGAGACCAAACATTTTACGGAATATTTGTGTACAGGTGTGAATTCACCCTGCAGCGAATTTCCAGCAACGAGTTTTACCAAACTTCTAGTTGGTGAAGGATATAAGGTGTATACAACTTCCGTGGAGGTTATTGGCGGCTTGCCTCCCACAAGAATGACCCGTTTTGTAAAGTGACTTGTCTGCTTTTCCAACCGGTCAGTATTCGTGACGTCATGAGCAACTTTTTTTCCTCGAAAGGACAGTAGCATATTCGTTCTTCTCTTCAAACCATGTTTATCTTTGAATGAAAGAAGGAGAAATTTACTGCGTCAAAGAAGAACACAAAAGGTCGGGGGAAGGGGCCACATGGTCCACTAACACACGGCCTAAAACAAATTCTACAAGAACAAATTAAAAGTAACCAATTGCTGGCCATAGCTATTGTCGCATACTAAAAACACACTACAAACCTTGTAAGGTCTACACTTTTCAGTCTGAATTTAAAAGCCGCAAGGGATGGGGTATGGGCAACATCAGCAGGGAGCGAGTTCCAAGGCTCAACGACACGATCTGAGAAAAGGTACCTACGACAATCATTCTTAAAAGGTCTCACGATCGATTTAAAACCATGACCATGTGTTCGGTCCCCCTCACGCAGTTGAAAAAAAACGAGTGCTAGGTATATTCGTCAAACCATGTAGGATGGAATAGGTCGTATACAGGTCCAGCTTAAGCCTCATTACGCAACGGCGTCCAACCCCAAAATAACTAAGACGCTCAGAGTATGACTTGTGTTTTTGCCCAGGCAAGTATTGGTGAATGTATGTGGGACAGACTCGATCAATTTTATATGTTTTAATAAATACGGTGACCAAACTTTGCTACCATACTCCAAAATTGGCCCCACGAAGATTTTGAAGGCCCCTAACAAGAGTTTTTGTATCGCCAGAGGTGAAACATCGCTTATTAATGGCCAATCTTTCGTTTTCTGGTTTAAATGACTACCTAGCAACAATAACTTTGCGATGTTGTATAGGTCTGTTTGGTCTTACAGACGTAAGTGAGATAGGAGAAACTGTCCAATGTGCTTAACATTGGTAACTAGAAGGGCTGGACAAATACATATCAAAAGAAGGAAGGCGCACTAAATCGAAAAAGTCGAAAATTGAGTGTGCCTTCTGAAGCTTTGTGAAGTCTCGCGGCGTTGAAAATTAAGCACAGGGCAATTTTTTTGTTAACCATAAAATGTTTTTCTTTACTGTCCTTCATTCGTTTTATACAGCTTCTACATTATAGTGGGGCAAGGTGGCCTGATGGTTAGCTTGACCGTCCTATGTGTCAGAGGTCCCGGGTTCGAGTCCGACGTCAGCCACCCCTGGCATTTTCGGAAAGAGAAGGGCCCAGTGATGTCTCGTGCTCATGTCGATTGTGGCATGTAAAATAACCTAGGAATTTCCGATGGGATTTATCTAGCAAAATTGTCCCTCTGTCCTTCTGGCGCCATCGCTACGGCTGGGAGCGCGTCTAAAGCTAACCTTCTGCATTATACATGTTCGTATATTCACCCATACAGTCCCATAACTTTTTAGCTGCAGATTTTCAGTATAACAGTGTTATCACTTAACTGTTAAAATTAAGAAATAACGTCGTCAGAATCAATATTTTTATGAACGTTTGTGTGTCTTAAATTGGATACTGTTTATGAGTTTTTAAACTTTTTTAATTTGATCACACGCAGCACCGGTAAGATGAAAAACTCTGACTCTCTTGAGCCACAGTTATAATTTTTATTTAGTCTAAATTCCCTTCCACAAATTATTTGACTATCAGAAGCGTCAATAAATGCAATTTAAGTAAACATTCTTAACTTTTTATGTTTAATGAAGTAGCATATTTTCAAAAAGACTGCTCATATTGTAAATCGCCTTATAACATCCCTGGCGAAGCTACCGCCCATCCCCCCTAAAATGCTTTCAGGTCGGAAATCGTGAACTTACCTACTTATAGCGGGGGGCCCCCCCCCCCCCCCGGTCTGTAATTATTTCACGATTTCTGACCTTAAGGCATTTTCGATCGTAATTTTTCTGCTAGAAATTGACTAAAAGCTTCATAAATTCAAGGAAATCAGTGTTTCATCCCGTTGAATCGCGATTTTTTGCAACAAAATTAACTAAAAGCGTCATACATAAACTAAACTAAAGTAAACTAATAAACTAAATTCTTGAACATATGAAAATAAAGGCACTGCTAATAATACTAGACCGAACCCAGATCACGTACGGTACTTGAATGATTGCATAAACGCAGAATTTTTTGCGATGGAGTTTGGCCTAAACAGCCCTCTGGACAGAAGTAAGATTCGAATTATAACTTTGTTGGCGAAGCGAGCGAGCGAAGTGTAGCCAATAACGGACACGAAATTGCAAAATATTGGTTGGTTAGTTGGTTGGTTGCACTTTTTTAGTCTGTGTGGAGCCCAAACGAAAGGTCGGATTGAATAAAATTTGGTACATCGCTTTATCCCCCCCAAAAGTATTGCTGAGCCAAAATTTGACGTAAATCGAACAATTATTACGAAAGAAATTACAATATTTTTGAATTTATTTCGAACACTCACCATTGTACATTTGGAATCTTGAATAGTTAAGGAATTCCGACGAATCATACACCATGCTGGTGGTAGTCAAGTAAACTTTAAAAAAACATGGCAGATTAAATATTGGTTGCTTCCTTCTGGCCAATAACCTTTTTCTTCGTAACTCAACGAAATCATAACATTTGTTCGTTGCACTTAACCACTATAGGAAGAAACGCAACCATAAAAAACAAAAGGATTCCATTAACGACACATATGACTTTCATTTGAAAAAAGAATGCTTGGAGAAATTTAGTTCAGCATGGCGACAAAAGTGGCGTCTACACTAGCGATGGGAATCCCAAATATGAAACCTGAAATTGTCGTATCAAGGCGAAGCGGTGTATACAAACCGAATGCTTAGAGCAGACGACGTATTTACACCAAACAAAGCGCGAAACAATAATATGCCTGCCTCTCATAGTTTAAAGATTCCTCGTTGCCACGGTAACGTGAAATTTCGAAACCGAAACCGTGGTGCCTAACTCTCGACCCAGCGTTGTTAGCTGCTACTTACGAAATCAGATCGGAAGTAAATATTAGGCCTAAACTCTAAGAATTAAGCCTAAACTCTCGACCCAGCGTTGGTAGCTGCTACTTGCGTAATTAGATCAGAGGTAAACATTAGGCCTACACTAAAAGAATTAAGCCTAAAACCTAAAACTAGGCCTAAAAGCTGACACATTTTTAACCTACAATTGTGATGGTTATTTCTATTGGATTGCATAATAGAGATCGTTGTTACAGTGTGTGATAGAGGTGTGTGCCTCCACATTTTCGTTGGTGGCGGTGTCAAGTCTTATTCTAAGGGCAGTATTGTGAACCTTTTGATTTTTCTGCTTATTGTTAAAACTATAGTACTGATGATTGTTTGGTTTGCAGTTAAATGCCTTCTTATTAATATTTTGATAAGAACGACATTTTGCACAGACGTTCCCGTAAACAATGTCAGAATTATCACCAGCGGCAGCTCAAACGTGGCGGTGGATATACGTGCTGTTTTATTTTTACTCGGCAGCGATGACCCACATCTTTACTGTGGGCTGTGAAAAGAGGCTACAAATAGCTTAACAGAAAGCAAATGGCGGAGCGAATGAAAGCTCATTAACATAAATTTGACACGTAGCATAGCCTATATTTAAAAAAAGCTAAAATATGAAAAAGGCCAGCAAAGAGCAGCAGTACGTTACACCAAAAGGCAAAGAGGCCAACTTAGCCCAGATTTTTAAGTCGCATTAACAAATCTGGTATCGTCATTAAAATAAAAACTAAATATAAGTGTGAAATGAAGATCTGTTCGCTCCACCTACAATAGGCCCAAAGCCTGTTTCCTAGTTATGGCCCACCCCCTTTTTTTTATCGAATTAATTTTAACAGCCCATGGGCGTTTAACCCTTAAATGCATGAATTATTTTCTGATACTTTTTTTTTAAGGACCATATGATAGTTGGGTCAGTCGGGGGATTCGAACCAGCATTCGCTGGGTTTGGAGACGAGGACGCTGACCACTATACTCCGTACGCGATTTGTAAACTGGGCGTGGCTCGCGAGCAGCTTGATTGTAGCGTACTTTTTCCCGGAGTCGGTGTGCCTTGTGGCTATCTAGAAAACCGCACCAAGGCTTGTCTGTGCGCTATCATGGTTTTGTTATTTGATGCCAATTAATTTAAATTTTTTTTTATTACAGGCCTTCTCCTTTAATAGGGAATCGGGGGAATCGAAAACAAATAAAAAGTATTGGGTATAAGATAAATTTCAGGCTGAATTAAAAAAAAAAGAAAATACTTTTTTTCTTACCGAATCTCATTTTAGCCTTGGTTTTCTTTCCACTTACTGTCATAATTTCCGATTCAGGCCATTCCAGCAGTGGAATAAATAAGGGGGGGGGGGAGGGGAGATGAGGCTTAATGGCGCGTCGACAGCTTGGATGGTGGGAGTAAAAGGGCTCCCCCCCACCCTAATATCGTGCTGTGGGGCATAAAATCTTTGGAAAAATGTATTTATTTACTATTTTCTTTAAAACATTCGCCACTGCCTTTTGGGTATTTCTTCTCCCCACCCTTGTATTTTGGGTCAGACGGTAATAAATATAAAAAAAACACGTAGGTTTTACGTTTTAATTCGTTGTGGAGCTAAGTTAAAAAAAAATTGAAGGAAGGAAGTGTGTTCTACTGTTGTGAATGTTGTAACAATTTATTTGTGAAACAGTACAAATTTCAGTTCTTTTCATTTTTGGTGGTTGTGAAAACAACCGTTTGTATAGCCGGTGTGTAGCGAAATGAGTCTTCGGCCCTTTCCGATCGGAATAAGGCGACCAACCAATCCGTCATTTGCGCTGTCAGCTCTGAGTCCGGTGCGCCTTTTCTTTAGCTGCAATTGGCGTTCGTGCCCGTGACGCTCATTCACCTTAGTTTCATCCAAATAAATAAATACTGTAAATGGGGCGGATTACTTCTTCAATGTCGTACCTGACGTAAAAATCGGCGACGCTGGGCAACAATTCCTGGACGCTTTTATCTAAAATTTCTGTTGGATTTTCCGTAATTTCATCACAGCGTCGAGCAGCTGACAGTTGAAGTCGTCCAAGCCTGTCACCGTTGGCGCCTTTGGCCGTTATTTCGCTGCCGTTATGAACCGCGGAACTGTAGCGTCTGCTGCGGCTGGAGTGGCACTTGTTTCGGCGGGTAGTTGCGCGCCTTCGTTAACTATTTGAAAACACAACTGAAAGAAACCTTTGTTGCATCTGACTGTTTCTTGGGAAACGGCGTTCTTGCTCTTTGTTGGTTCCTTGCTCGCAGATAATAGACATCCCAAATAATTTCCCTAGTTGGCTGTGGGCCTGTGAATCATTTCTTTTCCCGATTGAAGACACGTTAATAGACGCCATTTTGTGACTTGTACTGGCGGTTTTTTACCCATGATGCTAGTCGTGGTGTTGTACTGGAGTGGACAATCGATATTTTTTTTAAGCCACGCCCAGTTTACAAATCTCGTACGGATTATAGGTGCTGCCATCTCTACAGCAAGCGGCGAAATTTCAAACTAACCAACGAGAGTTCCAAATTCTGCCAACCGATGACGCCACTTGGCAAACTTGTCACGTCAGTATTTGTTGCGCCTTCTAGCGGAGCATTGTGGAAAGCAAAGCTGATCAAAGCTACAAAGCTGCTCGAGTATTTGCTACTACCACCAAGATCCAACTAAGAAAAAGCATCCTGTATGGCATGAACAGTAAAGGCTTAAGAGTAAACAAGTGTTTTTATTTTGACGTGAGACAAAACACGGACGAACCATGGACATAAATATGTATTTCTGCTGCTCCTTTTTTTACAAACAAAATTGGGCGGAGAATGGACGTACACCTGGTAAACCAGACCGTACCAGTGACAGTAAAAAGGCAGCCCCCTCTCCAAAAAAAAAAAAT
>JAHWFP010085509.1:3704-16112 GCA_023313725.1 Lithobius niger | reverse complement strand
CTGAAAAGGTTTATGCACCATGGAGTATTTTCAGGTTGCACGTGTTGATGTTGTGAAGGGAATGGACAATGCTGACTCAAACTGCCTTAGTTGTGCCAATATGCGTTCCTTACATCAAAAGTCATTCTGCTGTCATGAGTCATAAATTTCGGTCCAAAGGTGGTTTAAAGAACACTTCTGTGATTGTTTCCGAAAACGTACTTTAATTTCCTGCTCATTTTCCATGCACAATCGGGAACCTGTCAATGCGAAATTCTATTTGTTAATTAGTGCAGAAGAAATCATCTACACTTAATCACTTAACCTGAAAAGCATAAGAAACGATTACATTTTACGATGGGGGGGGGGGGGGACGTTAAAATTCTATTTATTAATTTCGATTGCCAATAAAACCTGGACAAAGTTCTTTTAAATGAGTTGAACGACTACAGCAATAGCATGGAGACGGCGGCGGACATTTTTTTACCGCTTGTTTGACAGCTTTCTTTGTGTAATGGTAAAGAAACCCATGATGTCCAACCCTTTACACACACCTATTTTGCATCATGCAGTTTGTTTTTTCAGTTTTTGTGCACATTCCTACAAATCACGACATGTCTTTAGGCACGTCGACTTCTTCTCTTAGTCCTTCTATATCACGAATGGTTGCAGGCTTTTAGTATATTGCTGATTGCGTAAAATGTGGATTGCCAGTTGGAATGACAGGATACCTCCTAACCGAAATTAGAAACTCCATTTTTCTCAGCACCTGGTTATATTTGTGCACCTTCAAATAGATTAATTGTAAGCACACTTTGGCTATGTAAAAGGCAATGATTACTTACACCAGAATTCACAGACGAATACTGGGGTGGGCACGCAGTCAGCATTGATAGCATATTTAGCCGTCCATTGGCTTCTATCGAATATAAGGCATTGTTTTATTCCTTGAGCTAGAGAATAATGAAAAAATACATATGGTTATTACACTCTGTCTAAGAGGAAACACATAGCCTTTGAGCTCATTTTTTAGTTACTTTTATATTTAAATTGCGTAACAGCTGTCACGTCCGATAAAAGATCGGTGATACCAATGTGTGCATATAAAGGAATCCTTTTTTACAAAATCAAAAGGAAAATAAAGTTTGTGTACCCACAAAATACACGAGACAGAAAATTGCAGGACCAAATTGTAGAAGTAGTGCTTCTGTACGAACAATGTATCTCCCAATAAACTTCAACTCTCACTGAGAGGGTCGGAATGGGAGGGGTACGGCCTATCCGGAATGAACAAAAAGGGAGGTCGTGGAGCCTTGCGTAATGGGGGTTGGAGGGTGTGGCCTGGGAGGGGGACTTCGGTAAGATGGCCTGGGTTAGCACCATAATAATACTTAAATTAATAAAATTTTATCTGCCGAGTAAGCTAGCAAAATGGTAATAATTTAATAATAATAAAATGACTTTCTTTGCTCCATTTAAAAGAGAAAAGTGAACATGCAAGGGTCGGGATGGACCACCAACAGCACGCCATTAAAAAAAAACAAGCTTAAGCAAATTCATGCTAGAAAATGCACATCCAAATAAAAAAAAAGAAATTCAAGACTTCTTTAGGGGAGAAATCTGAAGTAAAGGAGAATGGGTGGCCGGCCTCAAGAGCAGTTGCTGTTTTCAGGGCGCAATAAGTGTGCCTTTAAATCACACATATGTTTTTTTTTTAGGAACATAGGTAACGACGGTGCCGAAACGATGTCATTAGAGAGCAGTTTTTACCACTCTCTGACCAAAAATTGCTCTCCTGCAATTCAGGTTATACCTGGGATTTACAAGCCTAAGGTGATTTCTCCGGGTTCGAGTCTCAGTCCTAAAATCAAAGAGTGGTAAATCGACCGGGAGTAAACAGTGAATAATTTTAAAAGTTAGGATGAGGTAATGTAGGGTTTGTATTGGAAGCCACTGATATCTTAGCAACATTAAGTGACAACAGATACATATAGAAAACAAACCGTAAAAGTTTCATCTAATAAAAGTAGTGATATCAGAAAAAAAAATGACTGCCACCATTGCAAATATTCTGCAATGGTATTCATAACGGGCACAAAACCGGAATTAAAACGTTTATTCGGTAAAGAAACAAAATGTAATTGCCACAAGTTAATGCACATGGAAAAATAACAAACAAATAACCTGCATTACTACCTGCATTATGTCACGTTTGTTATCTGGTCGATATGGCGTAGTTTTTACCGAATTGTTGTTATGCGTATTCTACGTTTCTCTTTGCAGTATCAAGTTGGGTTTTGTAATCCTTCAAATGCTGGAACACGGTCTTAAAGCATTCCACTCCTTCTCGTTCCTAAAAAATCAGGGTTCCCATTAACGTGAAAAATCGGGAAAAACTGGAAAACTCAGGCAATTTAAAACTATATTTGAAAGTCAGGGAAAACTCCAGGAAAACGAAGGGAATTATCCAATTTTTCACACAAAAAAAAAACCTGGAAAAATCAGGAAAAACACAAAGCCGTACTTTTAGGACTAGTCCGTAAGCGCATACATAAACCTACTTTGTTAAGACATTTTGGTAAAATAAAACTGTTCTTTATATTCTGTGTTGACACCTAAAAGTTCATTAAATCGGGCTACTCTTCTGCACTAAATCAGCCCTAAAAACAAGTGAAACTGGTAAAATGTATAAAAAAAATTTCTGAAATTTCGGGTAAATAACCTGGAAATTGATCTCTACTACTCTGGAGATATGGAAAATCTCATGGGAAAATATTTCATTATTTTTGTGGAACCTGTGCTATTTCTATACTCCTTATATTACCAAAAATGCAGTCTTTTTTCCTTCACCGTCAGCTCACTTGCATTTGCCAAGAGATTAGACCGATAAAAATTAATTAAGTGGTTCTCGGGAGTGATACTAAAAAAATTGATGAGAACGGGTGATGTTTTTTTTTTACGTTTTATTCGTGATTTTTCAGATGCGGGCGATGGGTTTTTTTTTTGCCAAACAAAACGAAATTAGTAGCTTTCATTTTGTTGTCGAGTACAATATCTATGTTTTAATTCCAGAATCAGCCTGCAAATGTTACACATTTGATGAAAGTCATTTTTTAGATCCAAGTTTTTAGTTGTGACATGCCTTAGATTCGTATCTAAGCGATCATGTGGTCATCGGCTCCAGGTAATGTCTGGTGAAAGGGCTGATGCGTGATTCGTACTTTTTTTTGAACAATGTCATAAAAAACGTTTCATGCGCTAAGAAAAATCCCATTCTTGCGCTCCCGAGAACCACTTTATTAACGTTTAGTGGCCTAATGTTTTTTGCAGTGGTAAGGTATCTTTGTTCCCTACATATTCCTAATTTACACTCATGGTGTTTGATGCATATTTAAGAAGTTAGCAGTTGAATGATCTTGATAACCTTTGGCAAGGTCAGCCATTTCTTGTCCAATCAATGGCCCCTCTTGGCCTCGTCACATCACCCGGGTCTCATAACATATCGTTTATTAGTACTTCAGCTACCAAGCTGGGTTACAACTTAACTGATCACACTGTACGTACAAAATAAGCCTACATTAACAATCTTATGACACGACGTAGTATTATTGTGTATAACGCTATGGTGGAGCCAGTAACTGGGTTAGCTGCATGGGGCACTGCAGGGAGAAAGGAAGATCGTCTTATTGAAGCCAATGCTAAGACTGGATTTCTTAAGCCTGTAACGCGCAATTTTTGTTGTTGGAGAAAACAACGTTCTTTTAAGCCTAACAAATCCGCTCCCAAAGCACTGTCTTGACTAGAAGTGCCTTTTTTTCCGTTACATTTTAATCTAGTGCACCTTGTAGCTATTACCTCCAAATGGTGTCTCGTAGCCAATATGACGTCACCTGACGCTGTTCTATATTATATTATTGCATTCAGTGTATGCGGAGGTTTCGGTGCACTCAACCGAAGCCAAGGCTCCGATAGGTGAGAGGGTATAGCTTGCTAGGTATTACAAATACAACCTAATTATGTGTATTATTACCTTACCGTTAACTGGGTTGTTGATCACTTTATCTGGCACTCGATTTAGACGATTGAAAGTCAACTGCAGGAACGCTAACTTGGATCTCAAATTCATGTACAACGAGATACCTCCTTTTTCGTAGCAGGACAATGAGGCTTCTTCGTAAGATTTTCCCTCTTCGTGGACGAACAAAAAGCAGCCGCCAAAATACTCAATACAACCATCAGGGTATTCCAGATCTTCAGCTGCAATAAAATAAAAAAAGATTGCTAGTGGGGAAAAAACACAGTTCTCGTTATAAGTACAAACGATCGTATCCTGATGGACGATGAGAAACCACAAGCACGTAAGGCATGAACAGTATTTTAATTTTCGGAAAATGTATTTTTTTTCTTGGTCATAAAATGACGAAACACAAGTTTAAAAAAAAGAATGACTGGATGAGATCAACCAACTACCGATCCGCCATGTTCGTAGTTGTTTGATCTCACCCAGTCATGCTTTTTAAACTTGTGTTTCTTCATTTTTGTGACCAGGGAAAAAATTACATTCAAAATACGTTGGAGTCTAATTAGGTTTTTTTTCAGGACTTGCTGTCATTGACGTAGACTGAGCAAAACGTACATTTCTAACGTAAATCTAGCAGTCGTACCCGGCTTCGCCCGTGGTTTTGTTTCACCCGTGGTTATTTCCTAGTTTTTGATCGGGGTCCACTGAACGTTGACTGTGACATGCAATTTTTATTCCTGTAATATTCTCCTTTTCCACCCATCATCTCCTTGCTCTTTTCCCTCCCCAATTCGTCCCTACCTATTCTCCTACCCGTCCCTCACCTTCCCTTCCTACCCTCTGCTACACGTAGTGGAATTTGGAATAGTAGCTGCATTAAATACTGCTGCTGCCCCTCCTCGTTCTGATTCGGTCTCCATCCCAAAGAAGCAGAAAAAACTTACCTTTTAGGTTCAGTTAATGTCTAATCACATATGCTTCCCCCTCCCAATCAGTTTGTTTAATACAGCATTAGAATATGCCAAGGGGAGGCTAACGATGCAATGCCCAGCACAAGGGTATTCCCTATCCACGCCCTCACCCACTTCCAGCCTACCGATTTGGCTTGAGCGATCCATACCGTATGAAAAAAAAAAACCTGTCCTTCGTTGCCTGACGTCATTTAAGACATGCCGCTGAGATGACCGCTAAAGGAAATTTTGTTAGGCGAGCCAACAATGTGCCAATTTAAACTCTTCACTGGCCAAAGAGTTAACACGCTCGCCCGTTTTCGTTGTTTGGGTGGGGGTTCTTGTGCCACTCGTCGTTTTTGCTGTGAAAGTTTGTTTTATAATGTGAGATGAAACAAAAATTAATTACAGTCTGAGTAAACGGGGATTCATTAGTTCACCTCCGTAGAATCAAATAGGGCAATATCAAAAAGCATTGTGTATTGCTTCTGGTGGTGCAACTGTAATAGTATACTAGTGTGTATTTACCATTATCGAGAACACGGTAAAATGGATTTCCAGGAATTGATTTGCCTTGTTCAATACCTGCAGAACACAAAGGAAAAATATAAACTGTAATATAAACAGGTGACATTAAGTTATTGAGTAAAGCGTGTTTGGCCGTATAAAGTCTGTTGACCTTTTGCCCGTCAAAGTCAGCATATTTAATATTGCTGTTCGAAAGAAATTAATAATAATAATATAATAATAGTATTTTATTGCTTGAACGTGCTCGTAGTTCCAAGGAACTTGGGTGAGCAGCAAAAAAAACAAGACACTTACATTTTAACACAATAAATAACACAAAATATATACACTAAATTTACATTTGAAAGTATTTGTCGACGAAATACTTCAATAAATGCACAATAAAAATAATAAAAAAATCTCTTACATGTTTAATTAATTGTATTAATTCTTATTTCAATTAGCATTTTTCAACAATTTTCTGGGCGCGTTATCTACAAATACAACACTATCAGTAGATAATTATAATAATAATAATCATAATAATAATAATTTTGTTGCTGGAGCAACAGGACTGGCAAGGATCCAGGGGGTCGCTGACTGTCAGCCTAAAAGGGGGGACGGAGTTATAAATATAAACATAAAAAGCAGGAGGGGAAGGAATGTAAAAACAAAAATTAAAAATATGCGTACAAGTTAAACATAAAATAGGTTAAAAATAGCATGTCCAAATGAATGGGAATAGGTAGGGTGGGTAAGGTCACGACTGCCTTACCACCAAGGTTAAAAACATAGGCATAACCACTTTTTTCGTTATTAAGATCTTAGTAAATGTATTTGATACTTTAGAGGGACAGGATTCTATTGGCAGCATGTTCCCGTGTATTTAAAAAAAAAAAGATACCTGATTCGGTTAGTAATCGATAATTCCTAAGTTAGTTTCCCAGTCTTACTATTTCCCAGTCTTTTTGTTTTTTTCTCAGGTTAGTGTATTGTTTATTCCTAAAGCCAGAGCATTATTGAATGCTCACAGTCTGCTTCGTTAATGGACTCGACAATGTTACGTTTTAAATACACATTAATCTAAATAAATTTAAGCTCTGCTGTAGTTAAGGAACACATTCTTTAATACTACTTTACCACTTTAGCAACAGAAAATTTTCCGGATTTGCAAAAAAGAATTCTAATCATTGCAATTATTCCAGTTTCTGGAGAGTGGCCCACATGTCAGGCTTATAAAGAAGGACGCATTGTTGGGAAAAAGCCAAGGGCTAAAGCAAAATTGTCCCTGTCATTGTCCTGGGACAAATAACCTAGTTTGATTTGTGCTCCCTAAACACAAAGGGTCAAAGGGGTATTTTAGCGTACATTAAACGCACCGCCCGGTCATCTGCCTGGCACAGCCCTACGGCCCTAAACGCAAAACATACAAAACAATATAAAAGACAGCAATAAGAGGTTAAAGACCCGTTCACACATCTACCCGTATCCATGCGTCCACAGGAATAAAACTACCGTACCTAATGACTACAAGTAAAACTGAAATTCATTTTATTAAGACCCGACACTAAATATCGCATCAAAAATGTATGCATCGAAATATAACCCGGTCTTAACACATGTTTAGTCGGACTAGGTTTTTGACCATCAACTAAATTGCCGATGGATATTGACAAGCTGAAGTTTAACGAGAAGTATTTCCGTTATACGGAACCTTCATTCGAATGAACGATCAAGGAAACTCGGCCTGGAACCACTGGAGCTTTGACGATATAATTGGTGATTTGTTCCTGACTTTCCAAAACTTAAAGGGATTTCGTCACCGTGAATATCCCATTGTTTGAGCCTAAAAATGTGGCATCGACTAGGGAACACTCACTTAAGCTACATTTTTTTGGAATCCAACCTGGTCTGCCGGAGATTTTTTTTCTCTTCGGGTTGTGCCAGCTTGGAGTTCCCTCACGGAGGGAGTTGTTGGGTCTAACACCGTCGCTGGCTTTAAACATAGGTTAAAATTACTGTCTTTCGCCAAATTTTTGAGTAGAATTTCTTAGCTGTAGGCGTTGCAATGACAGCATTTAGTTCCCTCTATGTTTGGAAGTTTAGAAATAGGACTGGTGTCAGTGGTTGCATTTGCCCTTCAATTTTCCTAACCACTGTTGTGGTTAAACTAATTATTATAATAATTATTATTATTATTAATATTATTATTATTACTGTTAACTGAATTTAGCCCTTTTCTTTATCTTAGACGAGGAGAATGCGGGCGCACATTCATTGACAGCAACATACCGAAATCTACAAAAGTACAAATTGCGGCCGCATTCGTTGGGTTACAAGGGAGATTATCCTTGACTTCCTGACGACTTGTAATTTGGATATACGAGCATTTTGTCGTGTCCTTTGTGTCCATGACTACACCTACGGAGGGGAAAAACAATATTATAAGAGACTCATGAAGCTTGAAGACAAAACGAATCGGAATGAGCACTTCGCTGATTATTTATAAAACTATAAACTGGAAATAGCAGTAATAAAACTGGAAGTGCATCAACGTAGATGAGTTGCAAGGTTATGAATAGGTACTTACAATATAGTACATACACATCGTAGATTTAATGGGGCGTCGGACGAAAGTCTAACTGGAAAATTGTCTAATGGGAACAATTGTCTAATATCTGCCTAAATAAAAATCTGGAAAATCATTGAAACGGAATATCGTATAATGGATAAGCGTATAAGGATAAACGTCTAACTGGACAATAATATAGCTGATAAACGTCTAACTTGACATCGCTGTGGGTCTGCTGTTATATATGTATAGCCACAGCGAGCACGAGAGTGAGCGAGGCAGGGACATTAGACTATTTTCCATTATACGAATTTCGTGTTAGACGATTTACAGTTATACTGTTATATTGTATCCACCCAAAACCAACACTGGTAAGAGAAGCCGCCAAGTTTACAAAAAGGTTCGGCCTTTCAAAGTAGTGATATCATTCAACCAGGGAAAGGCCGCCAAGGTTAATCCTATTAGCCAAGTTAATCGCACCTACTAATAGTTCGAAGGTTAAATGAAAACTAGAAGATTGCTACAAGCGGTAGCAATCTTCAAGTTTTCATTTAACGTCCAAAAGTATTATTCGGTGCGATTAACTTGGCTAATAGGATTAACCTTGGCGGCATTTCCCTGGTTGAATGATATCACTACTTTGAAAGGCCGAACCTTTTTGTAAACTTGGCGGCTTCTCTTACCAGTTTTGGTTTTGGGTGGATATCACGACTTTCATAGGCCTGTGAATGTACAAAAAATCACACGGTCTAATTGTCACCCCTACCTTTTTTGTCTGGAGGTATTTAATTGTATGAATGTTCTCATTCATAATTTTCACATTTGCTGTTGTCATTCCAAATAAATTAATAACAAGCGTAACAGTATGATAATTGCAAGAACCTAATCAATTCCTATGGAATAAAAGATACCCTGTGTCTTATTGAACCAGTAATGAGTAATTTATTCGGGTCGTGGGGCATATAATTAATTTTGAATTCACGCACCGTAAAAAAAAATGATTTGGATTTGGTGGGGAAAAAAACGACCAAACCTTTGCAATAAAACATACTCCGTTTCTTCGTGGACCACCTATTTGCAACTACAATGAATTCTGTCAATTAGGTACTGAAACGATAAGCATGTAACACTTAAAGCATGTTATCATCTACTTTTGGATGACAATACAAACAATGGTTACAACAATAGTTTTGCACTTACGAGCCACTTCATGACCACGTGCTTCTAGCTGCAACCCCCATTTTAGAAAAAAGCACTTCCCCATATGACGCTTTACCTGTCTGCCGAAATTTAGATCTGGCAACTTTCCCTAATGAGCTGTAGACGTGTCGTTATACCCTATGAGAATTAACATTGGAGCCTGCGGACTAGTTACTAGTTACTAGTTACTAGTCACTAGTCACTAGTCACTAGTTACTAGTTACTAGTCACCAGTAACACAAATCAACGTTATTGAGGACACTTTCTCTCCATGAAGGACACGTTCCCACATTTTCGTGTTGAGTTTTTCTTTATTACTGGACTCAAGACACCTGATTCAAACGATTTGCAAAGATTTCTACCGCATGGAGAATTTACACCAGTATGCTGAAATCACGTATAAGTTGGTTTAAGTTAAAGACGCAGTCTGCTAGTTAGCCGCCATCTGACAACAATTACACTCTAACAATTACGCTCTAACAATTACGCTCTAACAATTAAGCTCCAACAACAATAAAACGTCTATTTGGCGGCGAAACACTAGCGTGTGTCTAGATACTTTCTTATAATTATGCGCTTTTCCAGTTAGACGATTTCCCCTCGTCCCGATTTTATTTATATGTGCGCACTACAGGGCACGTACTGCATTTCAAACACAGCTGTACGTTAGTCCAAATGAAAAGTCGTTCTAAACTTCTAGAGCTTCAGAGCCTGATTGACTTTCATTATTAGTATTGTACTAAACATATTTTTTAGCCAAGTAGCTTGGCTAAAAAGTCTAACTGAAAAATCGTCTAACAGGTTATTGTCTAATATGTGCCAAAATAAAAAATCTGGAAAATCATCTAAATGGAATATCGTATAATGCATGATCGTAGAATGGATAGTCGTCTAACTGAATCATAATATGGCTACGGTTTCTGATCTTATGCGTATAGCCGCGGCAAGCGCGGCAGCATGAACGAGACAGGGATCTTTGATGATTTTCGGGTACGCGATTTTCGTGTTAGACGATTTTCTGTTAAATTGTTGTACTGTATCCGATCTTCCAATGACGCGATTTTCTAGTTACTCGATCATCCCTTGCCACAATTAGTTTACAATTTTTATCCCGCAAACAGTTATGGTTGTGCCACGTTATGTTGCAGAAAACTGACTATATGACGCCACGTTTCCTTCCACTACGAGTGCAAAAAACATGTGAATATCCCACTCGTAAACTCTTAACAGTTATTGTGTAGATTCTACAAGCGTGACATCCACATGTTTTTGCACTCGTAGTGTAAGGAAACGTGCCACCATACAGTCAGTTTCCTGCAAAAATAATGTAGAACAAACTATAGTAGAAACCATTTCCGCTTTACCGCATTTTTTTTTGGGAGGGGGAATAAATTCTTTTGGAGTCATTTGTCATGAACCAAATTCATGATGACCTTATTATGACTGTATTAAACCTCGAATTAACAGGTTCAGTTTTGAATTGGACGTTTTTAGAAAAGGAAAAAAGTCTAGAAGGGGTAGGGAAAATTATCTCAATCATCACAGAGAGCCGAAAAAATTTTCGGAACATGCTAGAATAGATCCCAAAGCTGCTGAAAGATGCTGACAGTCGTTCACACTACTCCTGCCAATACTTTGCCAGGGTTCCTTTAAATTCAGTTGGTCTTGGTGGCATTGGTGGTCACCAGTGCTACAGTCATATCATCGGCACTGACGTCGAGCATTACGTCATGTTGGAAATCAAGCGCACCCTTTCCAGCATATCGTAATACTTAACGTTGCTGACAAAAATCGTAGAGGAATATCTTGCTTAATTCCTTTCATGTTTTGATCTGGGATCTATTAAACCACAAACGTCAGTGAATCCGGATTTTTTTTTCACTTTGTAACATTTAGATACCAAACAGACTTTGGTTTCTCCCAAATGCAGGAATTCCGATTTCAGCATTATCTTATGGTTGCAATATTATGGTATGGTACCTCCTTAAATTTGCATTTTGTGGCACCGCGTATTCACGTTTTATTTTGAAATAGCACATGTGAAGAATTTTTTTCGTGCTCTTTTGTTCTTGACAATAACTTCTTAAAGAAAGGGTTGATTTTCGCATCGGCAGCTTTGGACAACATTAACTCCTGCCATGTTCATTTCGACAACGTTGGACATTATTAACACATCTGGTGTTTAGCTTCACAATGTTGGACAACGTTAACATCTACACTGTTCAATTCGATAATGCTGCACACTGTAAGTTTTAACATAGACAGTGTTACTATTGAGAGCGTTGGACTGTGTTAACACCAAGGGCATAGGCTTCGACAGAATTAGACAGTTTTAACACTGTGTGAACATCGTTGGTGTTAACATCAACAATGGTAGACAGTGTTACAACTACAGTGTTAACTTTGATAATGTTGTATAGCGTTAACGCCTACAGTGTGGACATCGACCATGGTAGCGTTAATACCTACTTTAAGATTGACAATATTGACCAGTTTAAATCGTACAGTGTTCGCATCGAGACAGCTGGAGACTTGATCCTGCATCGTGAAGACAGAAGCAATGCAAACAAGTAGTGTTGGCCAGTACTAGGCAGTGTGGATACCTGAATGTTCTCATTTATCAGTGCTGTACATGTTGACGCCTAGAATGTCCCTTTCGACAGTCAGCACCGGTCCAAAGTCAAAATTCTGGGAGGACAAGGAGTAATTGTAGAGTCCCATTAACTTTTCAAACCCTTTTTCAGTTGAAGTTTGAACGTTAAACCCTAACCTTACCATTATTACTGTATGACAAATCATAGAACAGATTAAAGTTTTTCGTTTCACACCCCTTTTCACTGCTTCTGGGAGGGAAACTACTGTTTCATTCTCTAGATCTTTTTTATGAAGTGGCCCTGATTTAACATGGTGACCTGGAGTGTTCCTTCATGTAGACATTCTGGGCAATGTTAACACCGACAGTGCTCACTTCGACAGTGTTAACACCTATCACCTTCACTTCAACAGTGGTGGACTGATTTAACACATACAGTGCAATTACTGAAAAGTGTTGGACAGTGTTACCACCTAGAGTGTTCTGATCGAAAAGTTGGAATAGTGTTACCAATTAGTGTTCAGATCGATAATTTGGGCAGTGTGGTTGCCTACAGTGTTGCACAGTACAACCACCTAGAATGTTC
>JAHWFP010085507.1:0-25458 GCA_023313725.1 Lithobius niger | reverse complement strand
TATACCCATGGTTTGCAACAATGCCGAGGAGAATACGGCATTTACACTTCCAAGGATGGCAACAGACTTCGAACCGAATGCGAGGTTTCTGTTGGCATTCGAGGAGGAGTAAATCTCGTATTCTCCTCGGCATTGCTGCAAACCATGGGTATAACTATTTTGTACCCATGGTCACTTTTTGCGTCCAACTTTGTACCTTAGTTTTCTTTATCCATTTTTTTTCTTTTGTTTTGGGTTATTTTCTGTGCAGTACTACAACAATCGATTCTTCCAACAATCGGTAATGCAGTAGTTATTATACCAATTAGCAGGAGCCTATAGAAAACAACTATAGTTGTTTTCTATAGGCTCCTGCAATTAGCAATGAGTAAGAATCAGCTAACAGTACGTGCACAATTATTGTTTCGAACGTTCATTGTTGACCGAATTTTCATCTCGTTGTGTCGCTAAAAATGGCAGTAGCTTTAATCCACTCGAATAAAGCGGCATTAAGCAGTCATTGGAGTCAGTTAGAAGCTGTCGTTAATGTGGGTGAGTTAAATCTTAAACCTAGTATCCGGAAATTTGTGTAAAATTTAAATTCGTTAGGCTATACCAGTGGTTCCCACCGTTTTTCAAACCGCGACCTCCCCTACAATTCCCTCTCCCCCCCCCCAAGTAAATTCCTTCGCCCGTCGGTTTCACAACTAGGGGGTCTGTGGGAGCGTTGTGAGTCCCCCCACCCCCCAAGCGGGGTCCGGGGAAGCTAACCCTTGTTTGCATTTTAAGCATTTTAAACGTCGTCATTTGCTCATTAAAAAAAAACAAAATAGCCCTCGTATTAATTATACGATATACATTATAATCAATAACCATTGACACGCCACCTACCGGCTACCGCACGCGCCGCGTGCATTACGACGAAACCTGAGTTGAGCGCGCGAACACTCATAGATAGGGAATTCCCCAGCACAAAGTCACGCCCACAAAGTTGTTTTTAGATTAGAAAGATTAGTTGTTAGAATGGAGAGATTATAATTAGAATTAGATTTTTGAAGAGATAAAAGTACTTTACAATTAATTAATTTTATTTATGAATAAATTTCAGGAAAAAAAGATGTTAAGATTAAAAGATTAAAAAAAAGTAAAATAATTTTTTTCCTCTTATGTATCGCGAACCCCGAGAGGACGCCCGCGACCCCATTTGGGGTTGTGACCCATAGGTTGAAAAACCACTGGGCTATACAGTTTCTTGGTTTGAGTTTGAGTTGACCCGTTGGTGTGCTTTTTGGTGGTCCAAGATAGGCTTACAGTCCAACCAACGGAACAACTAAATTTCCAGCGTACGTGTATTTTAAAAAGGGAAATGTTGAATTTAGTTGGAAATATTAATTTAGTTGGAAATTTTAATTTGTGGAACATTTGGTAGTTTTCGTATCGTAGTTCCTGCATCATTGCATTTTTACATAGGGGCTGAAAAAACGATAGATAATGTTAAGATGTTAAAATGTTATTCCTACACTTTTGAACAATGAATGTTAAGTTATTTAACAATGAAATGTCAAGTTGTACTCCTACTTTTACTTTTAAACAATGAAATGTTAAATTATTCTCCTATACTTGTACTCCACTTATCTAAACCAAACACAATAAATTGTAAACAAAAAAACCCACCAAGTTTCAGCCATTGAACGTCTGTGATATATCAAAAACGAGCCAAGTTTTCACTTATCAGACATACAACGCAACTTTAAAACTTGGCGCATTGCAAGCCTTTCGTTTGGAAGATCCAAGACGCACAACCATCAAAACTAACTTGGTTCGTTTTTGATATCACAGACGTTCAATGGCTGAAACTTGGCGAGTTTTTTGCTTACAATTTATTGTTTTTGGTTTAGATATCAGGACTTTTTGTAGCTGCGCCTAACGTGATTTTTTTGTTATTTATGATGTTCTGGATTCTTTACATTTTTGGTTGTAATCTTGCTGAAGCTTTACTTCTGTACTTTACAACATTTTCGGTGTTGACTTTTGTGTATAGATATCAGTTATTTTGTTAACTGATTTTATTTTATTATTTTGTGGAGTGGGGGGGGGGGGGAATTGAGGGTTTTGTGGAGTTTGGATTTTGTAAGTCAAATACTTTCTTTAAAAGCAAACTAGGAATAACTAATTACTCGCAGAAAGGAGCCAAGTATTAATTCTACAGAAATTGCATATTTCAGATAAAACGGTAAAAATATTTAACCGTTACAGCAGTAAAGTTTCACGTGAACTAAACAGTACAACGACACTGCAATGTAGGAAACCTTACAGGAAAGTTTTTTGTGTTCCTTTGCTGTTTTGACTGCAGATCAACCTTACATTAAACATCAAACGAGTTGGCAATTATTTTCTAATGTTGTTTGTTGATTTGTCTGACGGATTTTGTTATTTTCCAATAACAATGCAACTTATATTATTTAGTATGGAGGAGTTCGGCAAGCCATATATATGCCGTGACAGCAGGTCATTTGGTGGTTTCTTTACGTTTTTGGTTGCCAGGTTTTATTGAAGCTTTATGCTTGGTTATTTTCAGCAATGTTTCTTGTTTAGGTATCAGTTGTTGTGGTAAGTGATTTTATGATTGTTGGTTTTATAATTTTTTTAAATTTTCTGGTCGAATAATTTCTTTTAATGCAAACTAAAAATTACTAAAAATTGCTCGCAAAAATTAGCCAAGCATTACTTCTACACATTTCAGATAAATAATACTCATGTTGGTTGTTTGTTGACTATTTGTTTATAGGTATGGCACATTTTCTTTAGCAATAACAATTTAACTTACTAGTTAGTATGGAGGAGTTATGCTATGCCGATATGTGGCATTACAGTACGTCATTTCCGGTAAACCGACCAGCACTTAACATGCACCTGCAAATACACGAGGTACGCGACCGACACAATGATTTTAACAATACCGAACAATACTTTTAGGGTTACAAACAATACTTTAACAATCCATAGTCCCCCAACGCGTCAGTTAGCTCACTAACCCAAGGACCCTCATTCCCAAACGTATGTAGAATTAATGTCGCCCAATGCTCACAGCAACTTGCATTTCAAAAGGTTTTCTGAGTTGTTCACAATCGGCTTCTTAAAGTCTATGGAAATTAACAAGACTTCCGGGCCACTAGTAGCTAGCTACCAATTTTCCTACAAAGAGTCGTCCGACGAACCAAAACTGTTCCCCTACTTTATAGGGACGTAATGCCTAATTGTCCAACAGATTTGCAGCCGTTTTCGTCGCAAGCAAGTATTTTATCAAGCTACTCGTTGTAGTCTATAAAACTTTTGCTTCAGATAAAGACACATGCTTACAACAATACAACAACAATGAAACAATAACTTGGAGGCAACACGTTAGCGCGTGTCATGATCCTACACTTATAACAATCAATCTTGGCAACAATTGAAGTTGGAATTGAATTGAATTGAATTTATTCCTGGGAGTCATGCACTCAATCCTATACCTTAAAACTAAAACCTAACAAATCACAAGTTGGATTCATAGTTTGTAACAATCAACCATGGACACAATTTGAAGATTTACTGGTTCTGGTTAGGTCATGTCATTCGTTTATCAACAAAGATTAGTTCACTCGTCAGTTCTTGAAGTATATTGTTATCTATGGACGAAAGTTAAACGCCAAAAGTTGCATTTTTTTGTGCTGTTTGGACTTTTTAGTGGCTTTGTCAAGGCCATTTAGCACTTGGTCTGAAATGGGGGTGCAGGAAGCTAAACCATTCCCTTCTAGGATGTCCTGAAAGCAGGGCATTTCTTTAAAGAAATGTGACTGGAGGTTCACTTTCACAAAAGGGCACCACTTTAATATATAAAGGGCACCATTATGTTAATGGCTCAACCATTAACATAATAAAATAATCAAACTATGTGCACTGGTGTAAGTGGGGTTTTGTACTGAGGGGGTAACACTAGTCATTTAGCCAATTGTGTGTAGGTAGAAACCAATAACAGCTAAGGGGTCTGGGGGAGCGCTGTGAGCTCCCCAAGTGGAGTCCGGGGCAGAGCCGGAAGCTGACGCATTTTTGCAATTATCCAGCATTTTCTGGCTTTGTAAAGTGCTGTTGAAAACATTTTTACAAAATCAGTTTTGCTGACTGCATTATACGCATAAAAAAACTTTGTAATGTAAGTCTTTCAGTTTTTCACACTACATATCTATTTTTTTTATAAATAAAATATGTCTTCAGGATAGTCAAGTTTTTTTTCAGCTACGCAAAAAGTGACAATTTACCGAAATCGAATAAGCCTTCAAAACCAGAAAAATAAAACCTCAACGTGCCCTTTTACAAAAGTTGCCCCTCCCTGCCCTCTCGGTGGTCTGTGCACGCTACTGGATTTTAGCTACCGTGAAGATTTGCTGTAAACTGGATTAAATCTGAATTCATTATCCATATCTCCAAAATTTGTAGTTAGCAAAAAACACATTCTCATGAAAGTATTAATGTATTAAACTTGACATTTTGTTTCATTTTTAGGGTGGACCTCCAGTGGGTCCAATTGAGTTTCACTAGAAGTCCACTTTAGGGGGCTGCAGGTCCATTTGGACCTCCAGTTAGCATGTAAAAAAATGCCCTGCCTGAAAGGAGACAAACTGAAACACTTAGAAGACCAATGCTCGCTAGCAATAAACAGTTCCACAAATTGTTTGGGAAACACAAACTCTGAAGGAAAAAATGACATTTGAAACTGAATAGACGAATGCCTGGAAGGGGTAGGGAGAGGGACGGAGGGAAATGTGACATGGGGGTTCTTTTTACTTTAGTTTTGCTCGAGATCCTTATACCAATTTGGAGTGAAAAGTTTAAAATGAACATTGAGTGAGACGTTCTCAGTGAAAGGTGGGGGAAGAGATGAAACAACATTTCTTCATGAGTATAATAGTTGACTCAATCAAGGGGACAATCTCAACCAAAAAAGAATAATAATGAATGGAAATTCTGAAGTGGGATTGCAGCATGTAAAGGATAAAGAAATATCTTAGGAATGTCTTATCACAATTATTCTTCCTTCCCTTCCCGAGATAATGTATACGAGTTGAAATTGATGCTAATCAAGAGTATTTCTTACCACTTTTTCACACATTAATATATAATTTATTATTAGCCTTGATGGCGGGCTTACCTCCACAGAATAGAGATAAGGGGAATAATCAGTATAATATCGGCTCTGTTGACGATACAACAGATCAGTTGGCTCAACACACGAGGGTGTCTTTTGAAACCATTTCTTGACAAACTTCGTTTCTTCCTGGTAATAAAAATAAACAAAATATTTGTTATAACACATTTTTTCACTGGTAGCTTGTAGGACACTGGGTTTGCTTCGATCCCAAGGACAGTTGAATATAGGTAGGATCAAGCTGTTCAATGCTAAATGGCAGAGAGACAGGACACAAGTTTCCATCAGCGAGGACAGATGAGATTACCCAAGATTCCGCAGTTGTTGATGTAATTAGTACGAAACAAAAGAAAGAGAGCAGAGGCTACTTTTCTTCCCTTGCATTTATTTTTTCTTCACATTTACTCAAACCAAGTGAAGAGGTTTGTTTCTTTAACTATGGCCGTATTTTTGTTTTGAACAGAATTAATAAATAGAAATATAAAATATTTAGAAAGTAGATACATTTAAGCTTCGTATTAAATTTAGACAGCTCAACTTGGCGAACATATATTGAACAGTGTTACTATTTTAAGTTATAAATAACTTCATTATTGCGTACTTTACCTACAATTCTTACCGTCTTACTACAAGACGTCGTCATGACTTAAGACTGGTTCGAATTAGAACAAGAATTTCATAAAGAAATACATAATGTGCTTATGCCAAAAAGATTATCAAGTTTGGTGTATCAAGTTCCAAGTTTGAATTACAGAAGAGCAATGTTGTTGCTTGCTGCCCCCTGCGCCAGGCTCCCCCCCCCCCGTTAAATACCCTTCTGCAGTTGAAGAACGGAGGACAATCGCTACGCATAGAAGCCATCATAACCAATGGTCCGATTAAGCTTTTATTATTACTAGCGACGTAGGTTCCAGTAGTACAAATCAACTAAATAGGTATAAACATTCAGGCATGCAATACGACCACGGTCGATTTTTATTTGGAGGGGGAGGAGGGGGAGCAACAACTACCATCCCACCAACACACCAAGAAAAACATCTCATTCTGAAAAATGGACCTCAGTCGGAAATACTTGAATTTCTAAAACAAAATGTAAATGAATAAAAAAAACTTAATATTTTGGCACCGCTTTGGGGGGGGGGGGGATTTGTCCTTAAATCCGTTGATCCGTTGATCGGTTGATGCCCATGAAAAGTATAACTGTGCGTTCAGACTAACGATCCACCCCTGTTCTAGCATTAACACATTATGTAATAGTTACTTGGTTAGAAACGATTGGTTATCGATTTTTAACCCACAGCTCCGCCCCTCGACTTATTTGCATGTCTCGTCAGCCAAATCATCCCAGCAGTGGGTTAAAAATGAAGGTCCATTTTGCCATGAAGGCCTTTTTACGGCGAAGGCCGGGGGGATGGGGAGGATCCCCCTGCGTCCCCCCCCCCCCGTTAAATAACGTACTTTGTACCAATGAAACAAAATAATGTACTTTGTTTCTATGATGATCCAAGCTGCACATTGGATGAAAAAATCTGACACACTTGCTATCAAAGAACGCTTTCCATTATGAAATCGCAACAATATTATTTTCATAGACGGAAGACAAAGCTCTCTATTGGGCTAAAGTTTAACATTAGGCACATACTCGATATCCTTACGATATTGAATCCAAATGGCTCCAACACCTTCCTAAAGACAGGGACAGTTGGTTTTAGAGCGCGGAAATGTGTTAAAAACGACTTAAAACGGTCGATTTGTACCGCCACAATCCGTACATCTATACGGTGTTTCCGTTCGCTCGCAGGGCCGGCAGGGCACCTTATATTTTTTTTCGTAAACAGTTCCGATAGGCGGGTTGTTATTGTCAGTTTCGTGTGGTTTTGTGTGGTTTTGTTGTTATTGTCAGTTAGGTTAGGTTAAGTTTGGGGTTTTGCATTTCATACGGAGGTGTTAACTGGTTGGGGGTTTGGCATTTCATACTGGGGCAGTTAATTGGTTAGGTTATGTTAACGATGATTTAACGAGTTTCCGCAATTTGGTATCAATTTGTAGTGCCTTCCGTGAAAATTAAAGGTAGATTTTTTTTCTCTTTTTTCGAATTTCGGGCCATGTGCGTAAAGGGAACAAGGGAAGAAAACAGGCTCTCATCCGATTTTTTTTTTAATGGACTAAGAATTACCTGCCGAATAATGTTTTCCTCTTCCATTTTGGGCAAACGCACCGTTTGGCCATGGTCGGTTCAAAGTTTGCACCGCGCCGCACCGGCTGAAAGCATGAAACTGGGCGAAAGTCCGGCAAGTGAAACGCCAAATCCCCAACCAGTTCATTACCTAAAGTAGTGAAATGCTGAAGCCGGTTCCTAACCTAACCGACAATAACAACAAAACCACACGAAACTGAAAATAACAACCCACCTATCTGAACTGTTTACGGGAAAAAAATATCAGCTGAGAACATGGGAAGAAAACGGCCTCACGTCCGTCAGCGCAAAGAATGCGGCTTTCAATAATTTCTGATGGCCAAACGAAGCCTTTCACCCAAAAATTTTATGCGAAAATGTTGTTCAGTTGATCATTTTACGTCAGTCTAGCCCAACGAGAGATCAATCAGTGAGGAACCCTTATTCTTCCCTTAAGCCGCGTAAAGTAAACTTGTTCCCTCTATTGTGTATTTTACTATCGAAAGTGATCGTGGAATGAATTTATAATTCTGTCTTTATTCCGTTAGCTATGCACCAAGTATGCACTATCCCGTTGCTACAACAAACTGTAATAGCTGGTTCACACCGCACGACAAATGAACGACAAAAGCAAGGAACGGCGGCGACCAACAGCACTAAATATTCGACCCTGTCACACCAACACGACCGACCAACCAACAACAACAACCAACAACAGACCAATCAATGCTGCAGAATGAGTAGAGCTAGGACGTTTACTTTTCAAAACTGGGCTATGTGGTGACGACGTGCCTAAACGACCCATCAATATCATACTGTGATTCTCCGTTTTATTTAATAAATCATACCGCCATTGAATACAGCACATTTTTTTTTAGCTGTTCTCTATAATTATCTCGTTGCATCAAAGTTCATGTAAGCAACGAGCATTAATCGAAGCTTTGAAGTGTTCTCTGCCTCCATCTTGCATTTCGCCGATTGTGTTCGTAGCGGCTTGTCAGCCATAGGTCTGTCGGTGGGTGACATCGGGCAGCAAAGCCGAAAATGAAAAGTTGTGTTCGCTCCGATCGACAGCAAACGACTGCGTATGACTGCTTGAGGGGCTGGTTGTCATAGCGACTGTCGGTTGTAACTTAGCGGTCGTTCATATCGTCGCGGTGTGAATGGACCATTACTGGTCGAATTGATGCAACAAACTGTTACACTAAATAATCGATTATACAATAATTACCTGATTAGCAGGAGCCACATAACTACACGAATTGCCAATACGCATAGAATTCTAGGACAGCCTTCACAGCAAACCGTAAAGTAGCCGCCATTTTTTTTTTAAGTTGGGCCAATTCTGGTTCAACTTTTTTTCATACAGAAACATAATTGGCAACAATTTTTACTCAAGGACCTACAACCCTTCATATGCAAACGATTTAGCCATAAACTGTTCAATAACAACGCCTACAATTTGCTGGTACGTCTTCTAATCGAAATCATGAAAAATCGACTAATATTTCAGTCGCTTCCGGCCATACGATAAAGGTGATAGGCATGACCCGTTCAAATAAACGACTGGAGTGGGACGAAACGTCATTTAACAATAGCTCATGATGCAAGCCCCTTCTTCTCACCCACTGTCTTCTCACCCATTACATGCATACACAGTTAAAAAGCTGTTGCTGTAGTTGTTTCACTCAGGGTTCAGCTTTGCCACCTTATTTGTTTTGTACGTTACTGACCTACAATATAATAGGCAAGTTTGCTGAACATCGAAATATGACTAAAGTAGGCAATCACTACATATTTGCTAATGCTACTGCTCACCTCGAAACATGGTTTTCCAACTGGCAACTGTCACTTGCTGAGTCCAAATGATCGCGTATCCACATTATAGGAGCAAATATCCGTGTTTGATTATTTCCTAAACGACAGACGTTTAGGAATTTGTTCAACAGAGACCATTTGACCTTGGTAGTCATCCTCTTAAAAATCATCCTACTTATGATGTCATAGTGTGACTTCTAACCTTTCCTCCTGAGTTGTAAATCACAGCACATGGGCACTGATCAAATTCCACCCACTAGAGCTTTCCAGGAGATTGCAGGTTGTAATAGCAGATTTTTTGCCAAACAACTAGCTACTACAAAATAAGAAGCAGAAGCCTTTAATTGACACTTCTTCGACTAGATGCTTACTGTGAAGTAGTTTAGATTCTTTAAACTAGAATTTCTTTCTGAAACTGTGTATCAAATGTAGCCTATTTATTAAAGGAATAAATTCCCGAAATGTTAATGTTTCCAAACTCCACATTTCGTTTTTACAATTAACAAATTTAACTCTAACAAATCAAACATAAGTAAGATACAGAAATAATTTGGTATGTTTATTGGTATATAAAGTAAGAAGCCAATACGTACTATACAGAATTGCTGACGTTCTGCGATAAGAATTTTGTTCAACAGTCTTTTCACCGAGGTGATGCACACTTATTTTGATCACTTGTTTTGAAGTGCAGATAAACGTAGGTAAGGAAAACACAAGGAAAACTTAAGCCGACAACACATTACGTGCTTGTTCAGCCCAATTTACAAACACAGTATAGGAACAAACAAGAAGCAAAGTTACACAATTTCAATTTTCGTCGCATTGCTGTGTAAGTGCACTAAACGTACAGAGTTGTGCAATTGTGCAATTGCTTTAGGAGTATAGGGATTGGCTGTCTCTGATGAAGAATTGTCTATGAGGACGAGGAAAACGGGTTCCTTAATCATGCACAAACAACGCACTAAACTGAAACTAGAAGAAACAACATGGAAAACTAGTTTTCTTTGTGACATTTGCACCTAGGCTCAGACTGTAAGTATGGCAGTGATCTTCCGCATATTGGTTACGAACTAAAAGTAATAAAAGCGGGTTAATACTTTACAAGTGTTAGGGTAACTTGTAGTTTTTGTTTTCCTTCGATGGGTAGCACGATAGGCGAGTGCATGAGAGGGGCCGTGCCTGGCTGATGGATTAAAATGCTCAGGTATGGGCCCTTAATAACTGCCATCCAAAAGCCAGTGTCTTTGATTCTCAAGTGAAGTTTCAATGCTGTAAAGATAAAAAAAAATACCGAAAATGAAGTAGAATAAAATTATAATTACGTACGTATGGCAATGCGCCAATTGGAGGAAGCATTCTTTCTTTTTCAGGGACCATCCTCTCCCTAGACAGTATAATGACCCTCTTAGGGTCATTTGTGGGGGGGGGGGGCACTATGAGCCAATACATTCAAAATGTGAGCCCCCTTCCCATAAAAAACTGTAAAAACGGATCTTAGTTTTTTGTAATCTTTTTTTTCCCGCATCTTTGCGGATTCTGTATTCTATCTGATTACATTTCACTTGCCGAAATTTATTACCAAGAAATCAAGGAAAGACATGATAGTGACGGATAGTATTCTTATTTTTTTTGGGGGGGGGGGGGGGGGGGGGGGGGAGAAGGGAGGCTTGAAAATGGTGTCTACGACTAAAAACTGCGGACACATGATATGTTAATTACCACTTAGAGCCACAAATACATAAATGGGGATCAGGGGCAACCATAACATCGGGTGGGGAGACGGCATTTTTGTCCAAAGTTTTATCCCACCTCCACTATTTTTTATTAATCTTTAGTAATACGTAGACTCTGCTGTTTGGGGCTTTTCCGTCAGTGCGGGGTCAGGGGCAATGCCTCCAGCCACCCCCAATTGCCGCTCCAGTATTGATGGTAGCTTCCGACAGCAATTAAAACTTAATTTCAGGACATCCACCTGTCAACGCTTAAAATAAATGGTCGGACTTCATGTGCATCTTTCATTTAGGGGGTGAAGAGCCTTCAGTTTTATTTAATATGTGACACGAATAATTGTGTCATGGACGAATGGAACAAGAAAACTATCAAAGATTTTTGATTTCATAAAATCCATTCATCAGCAGCTACAGTTGACCTAAAAATGGGGGAACAGTGCTAGTAACAACAATAATTTTCTGTCCCATTTTTTCGGGGCCCTCTTTGGTCGGATGCCGTGTGGTGTCCCCCCCCATCCCTTTTCGACTTAGCCTAGCTATCTAGCAATGGCACTGCGGCCAATTGAGGGCGGTCTACATTAGAAGGGTTAGTTCACTCGCCATAGTTCTTCGTCACTATAATATGTCGTAATATTATGTTGCATTGCCTCCTCGAGATTGCCATCTATCTTGAATTGTCATATCAGTAATAAGTTGATAGTCTACTTTAAGAAGTTTTTGCATACCTCCTTTAAAGCAGACTGACTAATCATGGCTGTACTCTGTAAGATATTCACAGATACTAAATAAAGGAACAGCAACCTTGTCAAAGCAAAAGCATTACCCTGTCTACCTCAAAACAAAACTTGTTAAGGATTCCCACCAAGCTTTTCCGCCGTGTGAATTCGTGATATCAAACCCCAAGCTAATCCCACCGAGTTCGAAGGTTAAATTAATTATATATGAAAATTGCTTACTGCGCTCTTACTGCTTCTCGTTGAGACACGTGGCTTAAAAGACGCTGTTGTTTTTACTTATTTTCACGTAACTATCACGACAAACGAGGTTTATGAACCTTCATATAGGATTATAGGTTTTTTTTTAGGGTCTTAGGTAACATAAAAAAAGTGGAAAAGTAAGAAGGGTTTAGTGTTCCTTTAAAACGTATAATCAACAGCTAAGCGTTCGTTTGTTGTATAAGTTGTCTGGTGTTGCCTTAGAAAGCAGTGAATGATATCGCTACCTTCTAAGGCCAATTCGTTGCGGAACCTTGACAGCATTTCTATACCATTTTTGGTTTTGGTTATCTGTAACTTACCTTGACCAAGATTCGTACTTGTTATTGGATGATGATCAAAACTTGGATTGAAGGTGAAACAGTTTCCGTAAAAAGGATGGTTGAAGTGATGGAAAATATGAGGGTCACTACAAAAAATACCTCTTATTAGTCTGCAGACAAATATATTTAGTAGCAATAACATATTCTTTACAATAACCTCATTGTTATATTAACGGACTGGTCATTATTTACGTCTGGGGGTACAATTTTTGGTCACCTCCCCTCCCTAGATCCTGAAAAACGACCCCTCCCCCACCCATGGCCCAAAAATTGTATGCCCCTTCGCACATAACCCCCTCTTGCAAAAAGTAAATTTTCCTATGCCATTTCAGGTTATGCGTCGATTATTTCCTCTGTAGTAATTAAAAAATAGCGCTTCGCATCGACAGGTCCCCAATTGCTTATTATATGTATGTTCTTGAAAACATTCAAAGTGCTCTTTAACCCACCTTTGGATCAAGAGTCATGAATTATGGTGGGAGAATAACTTTTGTTGTAAGAGTTGCATATTGACATTCTAAGGCAGTTCAAGTAAGTATATCCATGCTCTTGACAACTTCAACACGTGCAACATGAAAAATACCCCGTGGCCCAAAAAATGTTTAGATAGTGGTTTTAAAAGTATGTCCAGCGCATGCCACTAGAATAACACGTATAAAAACTTAATGGGGTAGGGGGCTTTACCCCCAGAATTTATGGGCATTTTAGAAATTTTGACTGCTGAAAGTGTCACTTTTGAGGTCTAAGAATGACTTTTTCGTCAGAGTTAGTTCAGTAGTTTTTGTGAACCCCTCCCCCACCTTGATGGGCCTAAAAAATCCATGACCTCCTTTTCTTCTACCTCTCCCCCCCCCTCCCCGACATAAATAATGACCGGCCCCTAAATATACTGCTCCCGCCCCTCCCCTCCTCCTCCGAGTTCGTCTTATACAAAAGCCAGAATGTGTCCAGTGTAGTTTTAAGAACTAATTATAAAAAATTCAAAGACTTTATGCTGTTGAGATCAATTTAAAGCAGTGACAAAAAAGTTAATAATTAAAAGCTTTTTCGCATATTAGCCTAATGTTACATGGAAATGCGCGTTTACGTGAAGATCTCGCTTCGTTTTCTCACTGTTCGAATTTCATTGTGAGTCTCTTTTACTTTCTCACAGCTGCAGGCGAAATTGTCGGAATTTCCAACTTGGCGGTAATTTTAGTTGGTAGGCTCGCAAGTCGCAACGGAAACAATAGCGAGCGTTCAGAAGCGACTGAGAAAATTGTTTTGTGACGGATTATAAGACTATATATGTGTTTATGATGTCTTGAAGTTTAAAATAAAAAAGAAGTTAAGACGCCTTCAGAGTTATTTAGCCAAGTGCTTACACCTAATAAGGCATCACCAGAGCTAAAAGGAAAAACAAAACCAAATGAACATCTTTCCAAAGCATTAAAGGATAAACACACTCTCCCACATTCTGTATATGTGCCAATATTGTAAACAATCAATTCCCACTACTTGAATTGCTTTGAAAAACACTACTTCTTTAATGTTTTGGAAAGATGTTCATTTGGTTTTGTTTTCTCGTTTAGCTCTCATGATGCCTCATTAGGTGAAGGCGCTTAGCTGTATCAATCTGAAGGTGTCTTAATGGGTAAAACTTCTAATTTACTGGATTTTAAGACTACAAGCATTACTCAGACGATAACTTAGATAGGTGACGTTGTTACCATGGCAGCGATATCTATGTTATCGCGATTAAGGGCACGTTTATGCCTCGACTCGCCTTTCCATTCTAGAAGCTAGAAATCAACTGAAATTCCAACATGGTGGCGGTTTAGTACTGCTAGCTCGTAGCAAAAACAGTAAATATTATGAGCGACTAGGAAAATTATTTGTCAGGAGGAATTCTCTATTGTATTTGTCACGGATATTATAAGACTGCAAGCATTTGCTGAAACGATGTATGATTTAGGTAGGCCAGCTAGTGTTGATTACCATGAGACAGACTACCTAACACTACCATCGCGAAGCAAAGGCAGCGAGCCAGCTATGAAGTCATGATTCAACTATGCTTTCGTTCTTGTTGGTTTTTGGCCCGTTTTGTCACCCTGATAGTTCCTCAACCCGATGTCCGATTCCAGATTTTTTTTTTATAAACCTTGTCCAGACACCCGTCCTGCTGCATGCTAAGTTTGGTTTGGATAGTCCTTATGAGTTTCACGTGATGCGCGGTCTAAGATTACATTGGAGTGTGATCATAGCAGAACTTGGCTTGGCTTTCAACCTCGCTCCTTTCCAGTTATCTATTTATTTATTTGTAATTAGTGTGGTGCGCATGATAGAATTTTATTTATATTAGAATTTGTATTGTGAGTATAGGCTGATAAAGGTTGTGCCTTTAATTCAGTTTGGTGGTGTAAACTTACCGACCGTTACCCATAAATGAGAAAAGAATTTGTAGTTTTAATGATCATATTCATAAAAAAAAATCTACCACCTTACCTAAAATTGCAATGATTTCGACCGAATTGACAATCAATTAGGAAGTGATGATAAGGGATTCCAAGTTGAATACGTTCTCCTTCTGTTAGAGTTCTGAGATAGGCTATGATTTTCATGCGGTTGTTGGCTTTTATTGCAACCTGTATTGTCAACAACAGCAGCAAAGTTAAAAACAAGTGGGTAAATGAAACATGTAGAAATGTCGCAAAATTATACGTCAGAAGTACTTTTATTTTGATACGATACGATATTAAGCTCTTTAGAATAACGTAGCAAAAATGGATCAGGAGCATCTCTTCTGAGGACGGAATTTTATTTACGTTTCTTTTAGTTTCTTTTAAAGCCTTCAGTTCTCTGGCCGTGGCCATGGTTCCCATTTTAGAACCCTCACTTCCTAAGACGCATAACTAAGCCACCACTTTTTAACTATTATTCCTACGAAGTCTGACTACAGTATTTCAGGAAGAGGTTGGCCATCGAAACGATTCAATGTAGATCTATTTTGAGATTGTTCACAGTTGCCTGTCGGCTGTTGTGACGAATATACACCAACATTGATCTAGACTCTTTACATGAGTACTAAGACTGTCTAAAATCTGTTAAAGGTTGATGGATATAATTTTGTAGTCAACAATTCACCGAGCGGGTCTCTGTTCCCGTCAGGGTTGTGAAAACTCGTTTCTTTTTAAACCAACCCGTGTGGGTTTTTGTTTGTTTTCTTTTTTCAGGCTTTGTCAAGTTTTGCTGTTTAACTTTTTCGCTGTCTAAGCGGCATCTCCCTCTAAACTTAGTACGTGGTTCACTCATAGATTAGTTGCAGAAAAACTGATCTTCGAAACCCTTTTTTAAATTACTAACGTCCAAATACCGAGTTTTTTCAATCCAGTGGGTTTCATTCTGCTGAGAAACCCACAATAACACTGGTTCGTGTCATAAGCTTTCAGGGTCAGAGCCTTAATTGTGACTTTGAAGGCCTGCTGCGCTCCCAGACGAAGCCATGGAGCCAGAATGCGAGAGGGACAATTTTGCTAGGCAAGTCTTAATTTTGTCTTAATATGGTATGACTCCTCATAAGGGAATAAGTGAAGTTTTTATTGTAATCCCTTTACAATACGTGTCTTACCTTGCGTGCAAGATCTTCACAGCCATTTCCTTTTAATATTTCGTATCCAGGTATCAACGAATAATTGAATCCTTCTGGCAGAACAATATTGCTGCACACAGTAACCGACGGAAAAGGTAACTGCTTTTTGCTGGTTGTTTTAACAATTTGTACGGTGTCTTGTCTAAACAAACAATCAAAACATGTCATAATGGATCGATTCGTTGAAAACAACAAGAACGTATGGCCGGGTCAGGTTTATTCGACAAAAAGTATTTTCCCTTATCAACTACATTACTAACAACTACACTTCACTACCACAAAAAAAGTTGAATATTAGTAAACTAGCGAAAAGAAACTGGTAAAGCAGAGAGAACAGGATGTTAGATATCATCTAAACAAAACAAAAATCCTTAAAAATCACTAAAACAAAACTATAAACGATGCCTGGTTCTAGATGTTCGGCTCCAGAATCGTTAGGATCACCCTATGTCAGTATCACGCCGTATACAGCTTTTTCTTGCTCCTTTGGGTGAGGTGAATGGGGTGGGTGGGTTCAGCGACTTCTTCGTAGTAATTCTCGCGACATCGTATTGTTCAGAACCTGTACTACGACTGTGGTCTCAAGTTAGATGTCGTAGGGGACGAACTGATAATAGACGCCCAACGGTCATCGGTCGGCCAGCTAGTGGTCCACGTCTTGGCATTCACTATTCAAATTTTCGGCCGTTGTTGGCTGGATGTCCAAGTAGCATTGTTGCTGGTAGCCTGCATGTCGTGCTAGTTGATTGACAACACAATGCTCGTCTCTATTGTTACGTTGTTGGGTGATGGATTTCTTATTTCTCTTGGTCACCCAAAGATGAGTTGCATAGAAAAATGCCTCGGAATCCAGTTCGATTGTTACTTTTTTACTCGAATATCCACATTGATTGTCTAGATACACGCTAGTGTGTCGCCGCCAAGTACCAGTGATCATCCCACTGTAGACATCCGATTGTTAAAAAATTGATTGTTAATGATAAAAAGGCGGCCTAAGGGCATAGGGCCTTAGGGCTTCGGGCAGATGACCAGGAGTGGTTAACGCTCGTTAAATCCTTTGATCCTTTGGCGGCCAAGGGTCAAGGCTCGGTTGAATAAATTGGAATTGAAATTGAAATTGAATTACGGCCTCACTAGCAGACATGTGTCTGTTAACTGTAAGAAACTAAAAGTATATTTCGGCATGTTGAGGATTAATCCCAATGCGACAGAAATCATTCAAATGGTGGTACATGTAAGGGAAAGGAGCAGGGATAAAGAAAAAATAAAAGTTAAAGGCTGTGTGTCCACCATTCATGCGTCAATAACGTTGTTTTTATGTTACTGACTAGCTAATAACTAGCTAGTAACGCTGGCCCCATGTTAAATCCTACAGACTCATTGCGCATGGCTAGGCTAGCGCAAAATTGAGAAGGTCTACGTAGCTGAACTTTTGTACGCGGATGCATGGTGATCTGAGCATGGTACTTTTGTTGGTTTGGGGGTTGTAGGGGTCAGGACAAATGCGTGGGAGGGTTTTGAAATTCGCCACCAGCGAATTTAAATTTTGTTTCTTTTCCAAGTTGCAACCAAAGATTTCAAGCAATAATGGCTTGAACAATCAAGACTGGTCCTTAAATTTATTGTAAAAGCCTGGACGAACTAAAAATTGAACTGTAACGAAGGACAAAATAAGCAAACATTAACGTTGCCATTGATGGCGTAAGAATAAACGGATGCACGTTAGATGATGGATACGCAACAATACGAGCATCAACGAGCTAACGGGATTTTTGTTAATAACCCCAGAATAAAATGTTTCGCGTTCTGCTGTTTTAGTAACAATGACCTTCGGGGGTTTCTGCATGACTAAATCTGAACGAAGAAAGCAAACAAAAAAAATTCTAAATTTTGCTGATGTAAAGGCTAATTATTTATAGACATAAAATTCTTCAAAAAAAAAAGGTAGAGCGGAACAGACTTTTTGTATGCTCACAGTCCTAAGTTGCATGTGTCTATCAAGCATATCTTACCATGTCAAGAATAAATCCTAATGCTGCCGAAATCTTGAGAAAGTAAGGGGAAGATGTAGGGATAAACAAAACAACTAAAGCGCAAGCGCTGATTGAGTAAGCGAAGCGAGCGAAAATTTATAGATATAAAACTTCTCCAGAAAAAAGGTACAGATCATAAATAAGACGGTGGAACTTTTTGTACATTCACAGTCCAATAAAAGTTGTGATATCCGCCCAAAACCAAAACTGGTGTAAAAAGCCGCCAAGCTTTCAAAAAGGATCGGCCTTTGAAGGTAGAGATATCATTCAATCCTATTAGCCAACTTAATCACACCGAATAATACTTTGGCCGTTAAATGAAAACTTGAAGATACCGTGAGTAACAATTTTCTAGTTTTCATTTAACTGTCTAACTATTAGTCAGCACGATTAACTTGGCTAATAAGATTAACCTTGGCAGCCTTTCCCTGGTTGAATGATATCACTACCTTCAAAGGCCAATCCTTTTTGGAAATTTGGCGGCTTTTTACACCAGTTTTGATTACACATGAAACGAATTTGGTTTTGTTTTCTAATTCTATACATACGTAACTCCCGAAGAAAACCTGGCAATTACTAGCTCTTAAGGTGCAATCACTTTGTTAGAACCATCAGGTGCCTCAATGATGAAGAATGAAAGAAACCAAACTAATATTTTTAGGTTTTAGTAACTGTCCACTACTCACACAACAGGACGTGTTAATTGTGGACCGTGAGCTCAGCTTCAAAATCGTTCCAGTTTGTCAAGCGTGCTAACTAACGTAAAGCAGGTGTTAGCAGTTTTTGACCATAATTTATTTCATGCTATTTTTATTTCCGAAAAATACCTTAGGACTTTATGGAGCTGGAGATTGCCTAGCAATCCAAAACAAAATGAAGACCACTTTAACATAGTGGAGGTGGAGGGAAAAGAGGGGGGGGGGCGAGGGGGGGAGAATAAATTAAGTTTTAGACCTTTGTTGATGGTTCAGGGGAGGAGATGGAGGAAATTTCTGCAAAGTGAAAAGTACTTAATTTTTTCCAAATCTACTAAAAGTATTATTGGATAAGATCTTCCACATTTCAAAGCAACAGCATGCTTGAATTAATTTTTTTCCCCTTTATTTAGAAACCTTGCTAATAATATTTGTCCTCAAATTTTTGACTTTAGGACTCTTTGGCCCTTAACTTCGGGACATTAGGTTCTCTTTGTCTTAAAAATGCTATACCTCAGGAACATTTTTGTTGACAAGTTCTGGACGTTCAGATATTTTTGGGAGCCGTACAATTTTGATAGCCTCCATGCCAACGTTTCGACCTTTTCAGTAAAATGGTTGTGAGGCATGACCGAAAAATCTCAAGGAAAAATAACAACACCAAATTGTCCGTCTCAGGCGACATTGTTGTTATCAGCAGCCCAAATACTCACTCAAAAAATTCCAAAGTCATGTTCCAGGACTGAAGAATGCTCATGACAACACACACAGTGTAGGCAATTATCCAGAAAGGGCTGCGTGTGCGCAGAATATGCTGTACACCGATGAGTGTTGTGGTCCTTGTGAAGTCGCGCGTGACCTCCGCCGTGGTCCTTGGCGAATCGGGAGGACATTTAGCTCGTCTACCTGGAAGATAACAGTTAGATTTGGGTGTACCAACATGTTAACTATTTCTCGGAACGAACATAATTTACGGGTGGCTTGTAACATACATTTGAAGTGTGATGCACTCCCAGCTGACGTCATTGCTCAGAAGGTGAGAGGGATAATTTTGCTAGGCAATTTCGATCGGAAATTTCTAGGATCCTTTCATGCTACAACAGGCAAGAGCACGAGGCATCACTGGGCCCTTCACTTCCTGAAAATACTAGGGGTGGCTGATGTCAGGCTCGAAGCAGAGAGCATTGGCACATTCGCCTTGTCCATTTTAGTATGTTCTGGCAGAATTTCCACGAGTAGTTCACCGTCCCTCTGGGAATTGTTACATGGCATTACATTTGCATAATTACTATTGACATGGAAAATTAGCCAAGTTGGTCACAAGAAATACAATTAAATTGTGACGTTTCGGGGATTGATGAACCCCGTTATCGAATGAAAGAGTCTATTAATAACGGGGTGCATTAAGCCCCAAACTCTCATGATTGGATTATATTTCTTGTGCACTACTTGGCTTGCTTTCACGCCAATAACGTTTCGGTGCTTGCTGTCATAATATGCATATTAATATCGTAGGTTTCGCTGAAAATTACTAAACACATAAACAATAAGATTCATTGTTCACAGCTGTAAGAGCAACGGTGGAAGAAAGAGTAAAATTCCATTAGAAGGTGTGTTTCCATTAGATCCCCATCGAGTTTAATTTGAATCTAGTTGCAATTTAAAGAAATCCCATGTTCAATTAATTGTTGATGGAAAGCAAGAACATTTGGGTTTTGTGGGTATTATATTACGGAAAAAAGCAGAAAGTTATGCGCAAAAGTGAACTGGCCTGAAAAGTGGTCATGCGCTTATCTCGTAGTTAATAATACAAGAGATTTTTTTTCATTTCTTTGTTAAAGTGCATAAAATATTTTAGGGCAGGAACTCGCTCAGTGTTTATTTTCTGTTCAGAACAATATTATTAAGTGGCAATAGCTATCAAACAAATTAAACCATTGATCACCACTGCTGAAATCTAAAAAAAAAAAGAAATACGTACATCGGCGAAAAGCCAGTATTTTCGAGGTTGGAGTGACCAGCAACATGCATCATAATTAAATGCGCATTGTTTAAGACTTTGTTCTTTTATTGCGAGCATTAAGAGTCAACGACAACATGCACTTTGGTAGCTTTCTTTGTGGGGGAGGCAGTGGTGTAACTAGGGTTTTGTACTGAGGGGGAAACATTAGGCATTTAGCCGAATGGTGTGGAGGGAGAACCGAATAAGAGCCCCGGAAGCTGATGCATTTTTGCTATTTTCCGGCATTTTTTGGCCTTGTAAAGGGAAACATTTTTATAAAACCAGTTTTGCTGACTGCATTATACGCATAAAGAAATTTTGTAATGTAAATCTTTCAGTTTTTCATACTAGATACTTATTTTTTAAACACTGATACTTTGTTAGAAATGTTGAGAATTTTAAGCAAAATATGGAGTTAGTAATTCTTACTGTTTATCTTTACTTATTTTCGTATTTCTCCATTTGTTACCTGGTTACTTTCGTGATTTAAAGGAGAAACAGTACAAGTATAAATTAGCTGAGATGAAAGTTGCGTCTTTGACCTCAAAATGCAGCCATCTGACGGTAAATAATTTTTCAGCTATGAAAAAAGTGACTTGGCCAATTTGCCGAATAAGCTTTTAAAATTTTACAGAGGGGGCGAATCGCCCTTTTGCCCCCAGAGAGAGGGGACCTCTCTGGCGCAAAAATCAGATAAGGATGCTATTTTTAGCTCAATCTATAGTTTCTAGTGATAAGAAGATAACCTAGGAGGTCATTGACTTATTAGTAGGTCAATGACCTAGTATTCACTGACCTTTATATCACGTGATCTGGAGTTGGCATGCGCCATCTTTCGAGTGTCGTCATTTGGCTCACTGGATGTGGCTTTGATCTCGATTGGCCTTTCTCAGTTGGTATTTTCTCAGTTGGCATTTTTTTTCTGCGAAGAAATTTTCTTTTTCAAGGCGGTGGTCAGTCTCGAACCTGCCTGTTGGATTATCAGATGAGTTTACCCCCTACACCATTCTGATGAGTTGATAAAGAGAGCTGACTTGTTGTTCTTAAAGATAACTTGCTGGAAGAATCACGTGACGTTTTAGTTAGATGATAAACAGCCTCTCTGCACCCTAATCTACCTTAATTTTTTATTGGCAGTAAAGGACTTGGCTTTCTATTAGCTGACCCTAGCCTCTCTACAGGGCTTCATAAAAAAGGACTTGGCTTTCTATTAGCTGACCCTAGCCTCTCTACAGGGCTTCATAAAAAAGGACTTGGCTTTTTGTTTTGTAGGCCTCTTTGTGACAAGCACTGTGTAAGCCTTCCCTTTAAGGTCCTGAGTTTTGGCTGAGTCAGAAAAGATTCATTTTAGGCAGTCTCTTCTAATTATTTACTGAGAGTTCTCATTGCAAACTTTTGCTAAGAAATCCCTCCCTCAAATTTTTTTATTTTTTATTTTGTGAAAAGCAGACTCTGAAAAGATTCATTTCCGGCAGAGGCAAGTCCCCTAAAAACAGAAGCGAGACGACTTCTCTTTTAATTATTATTATTTACTGCCTTCTCATTTCAAGCAAGCAAGCCTTTAGGTTAACTAGGCATTTCTATTTATTATTATTATTACAAGGTCCTTAAATGCAGCTGTGATCATGTCAAATATAGAAACGTGAAAGATGCATGGCAGAGTTCATTTTTTTAGAACCAGGCAGCTGAAATTCACAGAGGTTTGGCACTAACTCACCCCCTACCTCAAACGTTTTTATTTTTTATTTTATTTTGTTGGCCTCTTACAATTTTTTGTGACAAGCAGGGTCTGAAAAGATTCATTTTTGGACAGGCTCCTTTTAAAAGCCAAAGGACTTCTTACAATTATTGTCAGCCTTTTCATTGCAAGCAAACAATTCTCCAGGTCCACTATGCATTCCTGTTTGTTATTATTATTATTATTATTACAAGGTCCTAAAATGCAGCTGTGATCATGTCGAATATACAGAAACGTAAAAGATGCATCACAGAGTTCATTTTTTTTTAGAACCAGGCAGTTTAAATTTAGAGAGGCTTGGCAGTAAGTCACCCCCTACCTCAAACGTTTTTTATTTTATTTTGTTGGCCTCTTACAATTCTTTGTGACAAGCAGATCTAGAGTTTTGACTGTGCTCGTGACAGAAAAGATGGCACTGGTATACCCCCTTTAAAACAGAATCGAGAAGACTTCTCTTTTAATTATTATTATTTACTGCCTTCTCAGTGCAAGCCTTTAGGTTAACTATGCATTTCTATTTATTATTATGATTACAAGGTCCTGAAATGCAGCTGTGATCATGCTGAATATAGAAACGTAAAAGATGCATTACAGAGTTCATTTTTAGAACCAAGCAGTTAAAATTTAGAGAGGCTTGGCAGTAACTCACCCCCTAACTCAAACGTTTTAAAAATTATTTTGTTGGCCTCTTACAATTCTTTGTGTCAAGCAGGTCTAGAGTTTTGACTGTGACAGAAAAGATGGCAGACGCTAGGCCCCTTTAAAACAGATGCGAGAACTTTTCTTTTAATTATTATTCACCGCCTATTCATTGCAAGCAAGCAATCCTTTAGGTTAACTATGTATTTCTGGTTATTATTAATAATAATAATATTCGGGTAAGAAGCAGACTTCAAAATGCGAAACCCCCAACAAATTTATTACGACACGATTTTGCTCTGCGCCCCCACTCTAGCTTAACAATCAAAGGTAAAGATACAAGCCGTCATGGTTACGGACAGACAGAGGTACTTGTATGGCCATTATCAAAATATTCCTTTCATGGATGGCTCTAGCTTTTACAACCACCTACTACTGAATGTTGATAACAGACTCTGATAACACAGCACATGCGGCTGTTATCATGTCGAAGCTTTAGCTAAGAAATCAGTCATCTAAAAATGGTCTCCTCCCCTCCCCGCTCTCACTCTACCTTAAAGAACTTGCATCTAAAGTTTTTAGCTGGGAGCATCTCTTACAATTACTGGTGACAAGGAGGTCTAAAGTTTTGACTGTGCTCAGGACAGAAAAGATAGCAGAGGTATATCCCCCTTTTAAAGCAAGAGAAGTTTTCCTTTTAATTATTCTCATGGCTAAAATCCCCCTCATTTAAAGCAAGAGGACTTCTCCTTTAATTATTTTTACTGCCTTCTCATTGTTAAGATTCAGCTTTTTATTTTGTTGGCCTCTTTCAATGCTTTGTGACAAGCAGGTCTAGAGTTTTGACTGTGCTCGTGACAGAAAAGATGGCACTGGTATATCCCCTTTTAATTATTATTATTACTGCTTGTTTTCCTTTTCATTGCAAGGAAGTCTTTAGGTTAACTATGCATTTCTGCCTATTATTATTATTTATATTCAACTAGGGGAAGAAGCTGACTAAACCGTACGATTTTCCTCTCTACCCTAATTAACCTTGATTCTTTTTTTTTATGGGCAGTAAAGGACTTGCCCCAAAACTCTAGTCTCAAACGGGTTTTTAATTTTTTTATTTTGTTGGCTTCTTACAATACTTTGTGACAAACAGGTCTAGAGTTTTGACTGTGCTCGTGACAGAAAAGATGGCACTGGTATACCCCCCTTTAAAACAGAAGCGAGAGGACTTCTCTTTTAATTATTATTACTGATTGTTTGCCTTTGCATTGCATTTTTGTTTATTATTCAACTCGGGCAGGAAGCTGACTAAAACCGCACGATTTTGCTCCGCAGTAGAAACAGCATACCGGCACTTGGCTTCTTCTGTCAAGTTATTAGTTTAACCATTTTACAACAACACTACTATGCAGCTGTGATCATGTCGAATATAGAAACGAGAAAGATGCATTACAGAATTCATTTTTTTTCGAACCAAGCAGTTAAAGTTTAGTTATTCTCGACTCCAATTTAAGGTCTAGAGTTTTGACTGTGCTCGTGACAGAAGAGATGGCAGATGCAAGGCCCCTTTAAAACAGAAGTGACAGGTCTTCTCATTTCAAGCAATCCTTTAGGTTAACTATGCATTATTATTTATTGGGCCAGAAGCTGAGTAAAACCGTACGATTTTGCTCTGCAGCATAATTAACCTTGATTGTTTTTTATTGGCAATAAAAGACACGGCTTACGGGCCCCTACCTCAAACGTTTTTTTTAAATTTTTATTAATTTATTGGCCTCTTAAAATTGCTGACAAGCAGGTCTAGGGTTTTGATTGTGAATACAGAAAGTTGCATATTTATTCAGTCAGAGCCTTTCTTTTAAGTTTGAAGACGGAGAAAAAATATTCATTATGGTAGACTCCAAGCAGCCTTTTTAGGTTATTTTGTTGTTGTTGTTGTTCCCTTTATTATGTGTACGAAGCTGGGGTTAATCAGATGGAAAAGTAACCTTCGATTCTGTGCTGTACCCCTACGGTATCATTCAAAGATTACGATAGGAGACAGTGAGTGTAGTCAGCGGCACGTGTGTGGCCATTATCAAAATATTCCATCCATGGTTGGCTTGAGCTTTTACAATGGCTGCTAAGGAATGTTCATAACACACACACACAAATCCGTGCTAAAAGGGGCTTCACTACAAACTGAAAAGTCTGTACTAAATAAATAATAACGTGCGTAAAAACTCAGTTGTTAAATACTTTGAGAGTCTTCATGAGCGTGTCGAAGGTCGCACGTTAAAATAGGATAACAAGACAAATTTTGAAAAGAAAACAAAACAAACCTTGTTAAGGATTCCCGCCAAGCTTTTCGGGCGTGTGAAGTCGTGATATCAAACACCAAGCTCTTTCGCCAAGCTAATCCCATCGAGTAATAGTTCGAAGGTTAAATAAAAAATATGAAAATTGCTTACTGCGCAATTTTCAGTTATTTCATTTAACGTTTGAAGTATTAGTCGGTGGGATTAGCTTGGCGAAAGAGCTTGG
>JAHWFP010085505.1:0-12368 GCA_023313725.1 Lithobius niger | reverse complement strand
CAATCCTCAACTTTAACTTTAGTTTGAATCTCTTTCAAAGAAATTACGTTTCTTTTTCAGTCGGTTCTGAGCTGTAAATCAAACATTTAACGTTTCTTAGCAAGAAAATGTTGACCTGGTGGTAAAAAAGCAGGAGTGTAAAAAATTACCTGCTTGTCATTATTAACTGTAAAGATGATCACGCCGTAGCATCCGGTATTGTTTGTCTTCTTGACAGCAGCTCCATTGCTCTTAATTAGGCATTACCTTTTATTCTACGGGGTGGGTGGTGGGGGGAAAATAGATTAATTCAATTACAGCCTTCGCGATGAAATGTTTAAATGTATAGGAAGCGATGGATTTTCCATTCAGATATAAAATCTGTAACTGCTGAGATGCAATGATATAGCCGAACGTGTTCGGTGTCACGAGACGCTTATTTGATTGACGCAATTACGAAGGGGTTACCGGAGACCTATACTGTATTAAGTATTCCTTACGTAGTTACTAGATGGTTTTGCGGATAAATATTATGTTGGTGGTGATTTTGGTGATATGCTAGTGAATAGTCGGGTCATTCTTGAAGAGCGAGAGGCTATTGTTTAAATTTACCATAGGCGTGGACAGTTACTTTTGAACGGGACTGTACGTCGGACTGATGGCTTCAAAACGGGTGAGAAGAAGGATATCGCCCGCTTTCCTCATGCTGGAATCCCACATTGTTAGATCCCAGCACTCGGAAAGCGGGCGATATCCTATACCTCCCATAACGAAGTGAGTATATTGCTCTAAGGGTGAACCATGCATTACCCAAACCAACTTATTGACATTTCCGTCCGAACGTAGTCTGCGATCCCTGCATCTGGATCCTTGCTTTATTTAAAACTCATAACAACACCAAATTCCGACACTTGAGATTGTACGTACCAATCCTATAAGACTCATCACATCCCGTTACATACTCTTCACCGAACACTCACTCCTCGAAATTTGCTTACTTTGGTATATCTATTTAAAGTGGATTCGTCCACACCGTCTGTAGATTCGTGACACGTTTCATATGTTGTATATATCCCTTTCCCTTTTCTAGGTTGTTTCTTACAAATTGAAGGTATTTTTGCTAGATAAAGGAGAAGAGTTTGCCCCGAAATGTCAGCGTTTTATTTTTTTGGCTTGTTACACTTCTTGGATTTTTATAATCAACGTTTTTTTAGTCCCTATCCCTTGTGTTTAGATTAATATTGGCATCTTCAAAATAAATAAAATGCGGTCCTTCGTGTTAACCTTTATACGATAAAAGGGATGAATTCGCACTAACAAACAAACAAACACGCAAACAAATCATAACTTTTCAATAATAAGGATGGTTTCGTAATTAGCAGAATTTTATGTATTATGCAACCAATGTGCTGTCTATTCCTAAATCCACAAAGGCAAAGAATAGTTTATTTACAAGTTTACAAGCTTGCTTCATCTTTGAGTTCTGCAAATTGTCTTTCTTTCGAAGGTTCCGAATTTTCTGTTATTTTTTCATCTGGTTCTGACGGATCTTTAGTATCATTCAAAGCTGAAAATAAAAATAAAAGGTTATCTCATCAATGTATCGTAGATGGTCAAAGCTTAGATGGTTTCAACAACGTACTTACAATGCTGGAAAGGTAAAGCCAAATATTAAATCTAAGGCCAGACCCCACTGATTGCGATGTATCGCCAGCTCTAATAAGGCTGCGTCGGTTGTTATAGTGACGTTCAGAGAGCTTGGAATCGTGACAGCGTATAAATTGAAAAGTTCAAACGCGTGGATCTGCCGAATTATTCTGTTGTACTTGTTGCCAAATAAGGGAATAGGATCGAGTTGCCCTAGGCTAACTTCGAACACAGCCAAAATTGCTTCACATTCGAGGTTCAACTTTCGTCGAACTGGGACAGGAAAGGGGGGTGATTGAGGCTTAATGGCGCGTCGACAACTTGGTCATTAGCGCCAACCTCAGTCACAGTGCAGTGGTCCGGGTTGCCACTGCACCAAACGTTACAGAGATGTTATTCAAACCCCTAACCTAAATCTTGTCATACATCTGTACCTCCTGCAAAAATTGAAAAACACCGGACAGGAGGACAGACTTATCGCCCAACTGACGCGCAATGTCATGCGGAAGATGGAAACGACGACGAACACCATCAAGATGGCGACAATCAACAAGTAAGTGCCGGACCGTAAGTGGCCGTCGACACCAATAACATTCAGGAGGGTCAACCCCCCGCAAAACGAAACAGTGAGTAAGTCGGGTGTGACCAATTCGCAAACGGGCCAACACAACCTCCTCACGGCGACTGCGGCGACACGCCGAGTGCCACTCCTCGACAGTCCCTTTAATGGCCCGTAATTTGTTACCGTCCTGTCTGTCCCACAAGGTTTGCCAAAAAGCGTGTAACCTCAGACGCAGAGTTGGAAAGGCATCTGAGGGGACAAGGCTGAGATCCCTACCGAGAGGGCCAGAAAGGGCCCCTTTCGCAGCAGAATCAGCTCGTTCATTCCCTGCTATCCAAACATGGCCCACTGGGATGGGTATCATGGCTACATTTCTGTGAATAGAAAATGGATATGGACACGCTCGTTGCTAAAATTGACCAGAATTTTTAAAATTGGGACAAAGGATCAAAGCGACATTACAGCAGTATTCGTATCAGTTGTTTACCTAACATGTAGGTGTTTTTGGAAAAAAAAAGCAAATATTATCAGCTTGTGGAAGCAGGTAAAGATATTCGCAGTACGTGACGTGCCACGTAGTGTACTTATGCCATGAACTAATTTGTCTCCATGTTGTCATATTTTAGCAATATTAGCGCCGATTGTATAGCTCTCACGAGACTGAACTATACGAAGCACATTTGAAAACATTCTGTTTGCTTGTCTACACTATTAACTTTTGAACCCATTTTCCGATTCATTTCAAATTCACATCAGCTTCCATTTTCAAGCTGATAAAAAACATCTGGCGGAAGTGTTCGCTGTTTTATCATTTCAGAATGCAACTCGTGATTGAGAAAAACTACTAATAATTATATCAATTATCCGAAACTTGCGAAGGCTGGTAGTTACGAGATTAGTGATTATTGAAATAATACAAAAGTAAAATGAAGTAACGGGACGAACGGTATAGAGATTATGAAATTCTCGTCTCATTTCGCTCTCTCAGACGAATTTTAATAACAGAATTATGTTTCACAAAACCGTGAAGCCTGCCTCACCTTTCTCTTCAGGTTGTTGTTTTTCACATTGGTGGAAATATAGGGGTTTCAGTAGCAAATGATGTAGCAGCAGCCAAAATATTCCTAATATTGCATAATAAGCAGCAAAAACTTGAAAGGTTTTTCTTTCGCCTAGTTTTACTATACAAGCCCCTCCGATGGTAATGCCAACCGTACGACCTGAAAAATAAATTTTGCAAAACTGTCAAAATTCTACCACTGTAAGGGCGGGTTTATGCAATGGCAATTTTCTCGCTCACTAGTTTTCACTTGGTTAATTCTAAATCTGCTGGCTGCGTCCGGAGAATGTGGCTTTCGAGTTGTCTATTCGTAGTAACCATAGCAACAACCCGGACGCAGATATTCTAATTGTGCCTCGCGACACGACGTACGATGCGTCCAACATGACAGCGTCGATTTATGACAACAAGAAAACAATTATTGCTGCAGTACAAGACAATGGGCTAATTTCTGAACGCCGGTATTCGATGATTTGTCTTCAATTCGGTGACCCCGAAATGGACGCCATGTTTCTTTTTGAATTCTCGCTGCGAGGAGCTGTGCTTTGTGTGAGAATAGCGAATTTTGGAAATTTTGGAAAGGTTACGTTTTCAGTTTGCGCACACGGGCTAACCAACGCTGATTTTCGTTCGCTTCGCTCACTCAATCAGAGCCTCTCCTAACGCGGACTCCACGCATTTTCATATGACTATTTCCACCGTAACAACAATGTTGTAGCAATGTTTAAAATTACTGTTGCACGTTGTCCATTATTCGTTTTGTTATTTATAACATATTTAATTGTTATGTATTGCAGCTTTCATTTAGTAGGAACTGGAAACGAATCGTACACTAACTACATTAATAAAAACGAGTTGCAGTGTTGTAAAACGGCCACCCAACCCAGACGGCCACCCAACGAACGCGGACACCCGTTTAATAATAACAGTATTCGCTTATTGTACACGGCATGATTATTGCCGGCAATAAATTAAAAACTGATTGCTGCTAGTAAACTGAAACGATGGATGAAACAATGCTTCAGTTCAGGCATATGCACCTTGATATTAAACTGCTGGCAAAAGGGTCTGTCGTTGGAGACCATTACAATTTTAGGATTAGTGAAACTCCGTTAAATATTGAAAGCGCTTTACTTTCTGCCCAAAATCAAGTGAAAAAAATAGCATACACGAACCCATGAAGTCTGCGGAAGGGTCAGGGCCGTGCAGCGTGATGCCAGCCTAAGCCACCATCACGCTGAATGAAGCATTAACCGCTTGCTAAAGGTTCTGTCGTTGTGGATTAGTGAAACTCGATTAAATATTTAAAAAAAATGACAAAGCCGCCGGGTAAAAGTTTCGACTTTGCTTTACGAAGGCGTATTTATTTATTTACGGTGGAAATAGTCATATGAAAATGCATGGAGTCCGCGTTAGGAGAGGCTCTGATTGAGTGAGCGAAGCGAAAACTTAACCTTTAACGGATAAAACAATGCTTCATGTATACGCAACTTAACATTAAACCGCTGGCTAAAGGTTCTGTCGTTGTAGATCATTAAAACTGAAGGATTAGTGAAACTCGGCTAAATATTGAACAAAAATGATGAAGCCATCGGGCTAAAGATATAGAATTGCTGTGCAAAGGCGTATTTATTTACTTCCGGTGTACAGAGGCGTATTTATTTACTTTAGGCGGAAATATTCCTGAAAGTGCGTGGAGTCCGGGTCGGGGAAGGCGCCTACCGAGTGACCGAAGCGACATACACAAGACATAAACTGCATTTGCACGGCATACACGCCTTCCACAACAAACACATGACAGCGGAAACCGTCTCAATGTTGCAAACGGTGAATCAAACACCACCTGTACAACCACCCTCAACCGCTTGCTAACGGTTCTGCCATTGTGGACAATTAAAATAAAAAGGATTAGTGAAACTGGGTGAAACATTGAAAAAAAATCATGACAAAGCCTGGGGGGTAAAGGTTTCGACTTTCCGGGTCATGGGAGGTGCTCATTGAGTGAGCGATGCGAACGAAAATCAGCGTTTGTTAGCCAGTGTGAGCAAAAACACGAATACGGGATACACGCCTTCCGCAACAAACACATGAAAGAGCAAGCCGCCCCAATGTTGCAAATAATGTATTAAACACCACCCGTGCTGGTTCAGCTTGTCGTAAATAAATAACAGTTGACTAGCAAATAGCGTTCAGCGAGCGAGAAGGCCTTGTTGCGTAAACGTGTCCTACGTATAAGCTGCACGTTGGAACCTGTTGATTTGGTTACGTACCGTTTCGCCAAAAAGAAAGCAGATTAATAAATACCTTTGCCTCAGGGGCCAGTCCCGATTCGCCAAATCCCATTTCGCCAAATAAAGTTCACGAAATTTTAGGCACACGAAATAATTTAACACGAACATTTGTAACATGATAATGGTCAGACATTTATAGACAAACACCCGTTTTGCAGAATCCCATTTTGAAAAATAATTCGCTTCAAACTACGTGCCTCGCTCGCGCTGCCGCGCTCTCTGCGGCTAAACACGTAACATCAGAAACCACAACTAATAAAAACAATTACTAACAATTGCCTCTTTAACTTCTGCAATGCTAAATTTTGGAAGAATATTTTGATTCTGAGGAACGGGATTCTGCAAAACGGGTATTCCCGTTATGAAAAGGATAACCGTCCCGTGTATAACTAACTATTCTTAAAAGAGAACCTTGGAATTAGCGTGGTGACGTTCAAGCATTCTAAACAATTATATTTAAAACGCACCCTTTTCCGTCTGTATTGCCAGTTTTGAAAACGCTAATAAATGGACTTGGCTTATTCTACGACTGCTTGCCTCTGTTAAATATCTGCCTTTTACAGACCCATTACATAGAAAGAAGGTATTAAATTTCGTGTACGTAAAATTTTGTCAAATTCGTTTTGGCGAAACGGGATTTGGCGAAACGGGACTGGTCTGAGGGCAAAACTGTTAATCAGATTTTTTGTTGGCGAAATAGGATTTGGCAAAACGGGATTTGGCGAAACGGGAGTTCACCGTTGATTTGAAACGGATATTTCCTTATACGTTCGCTCTCATCTTTTAGGGCACGTTCACGCAAAAAGGAATTCTCGCTAGTCAACCGTTATTTAATTACGATTAGTTTCTCGTTGCTACTAAATCACCTTCAGCTAGTCGTAATGTGGTAATAGATAACAAATTGTATGTATTATAAATAACAACACGGATAAAGAACAAAGTGCTACAGTAATTTTAAACATTGCTACAAGATTGTTGTCATTTCACGTTATTTCCAAAATTTGCTATTCTCCCTCAAAGTACAGCTTCTAGCACTGATCAAACATCGGTAGAATAAATAGCTTCTCGCAGCGAGAATTCAAAATCCAACATGGCGACCATTTCGTGGCTATCGAATCCATCGACAAACCATCGAATGCCGGCATACAAAAAACAGTCCGTCGTCTTGCACTGCAGAAAAAATTGTTTTCTTAATAATATAATAATAATAAAACAATTTGTTGCTGGAGCAACAGGTCTGGCAAGGATCCTGAAGAATCTCTGACTGCCAGCCTAAACACAGAAGGACAGCTCTTAAGGAGTCAAGGGCAAAAAGATACGGTGAAAGGCATAGAGATTTAAAAGAAAAAGATTCAACACAAGCATGGCCAAAACGAGGTGGTGGGAGGGTAAAGGGGAAAAGGTCACGCCTGCCTTACCAACTTGGTTAGACCTGCCAGGGACACGAAGGTCCCCGTTAGCATCGCCAGACGAGGGAAAAGGAATGGGAAAGGAGGGCGGCCAATTGTCACCACAGAAAGAGGTTAAAAATTTAAAAAGAAAAAGAGCTAAAAGAGTTCAAAATGTAAAGAAAAAATTTAAAATAGATAAAAACTAAATCAGTAAGAACGCTTGAGAAACCGTGCCAAGGGCATGGTGTTCAAAATACGCTTAAAAGCCGCCACGGTAGTTGCAGAGACAGCCTCCTCGGTCAGGGAGTTCCACGGCTCAATCACTCGCAGTGCAAAGAAGTTCTTTCGACACTCCGTGTGTGATTGCTGACTAAGCAGTTTATATGAGTGGCCTCTAGTCCTATCCGTTGCTGGACGTTCGAAGAAGGGGACGTCAATTGGTAGGAGTCCCTTGACGATTTTAAAGACCAGGATGAGGTCTGCCTTGAGACGACGGAGCTCCAAGGGTTCTAAACCAGCCCTACGGAGACGTTCACCTGGTTCAAGGTCTCTGAATCCAGAGAGCCCACGCGTGAATGAGCGCTGCACTGCCTCCAAGCAATCCACGTCCTTTAGGAGATGTGGCGACCAGACCGGACTAGCATACTCCAGAAGTGGGCGAACGAACACCACAAATGCCCTGACAAGGGTAATTGAATTTGCTGCTTTGAAGCAGCGTTTCACAATAGCAAGTCTTCGATATGCCGCCGACGCGACTTTCACACAGTGTAAGGACACTTTAAGGTTGGGTGTCAACCAAACTCCAAGATCCTTTACGGGGTCCATAGGCTTCAATGGTCTGGTCCCAAGGGCATACTGGAAGGATGGGTTCGAATCGCCTATATGTAGGACACCACATTTATCAAGTGAGAGAGGCAATTGCCAAACAATGGACCAATGGTGGACATACTGAATGTCAACCATAAGTGCAGAGCCATCCTGGAAACTAGTAATATTGGTGCAGGATTTCAAATCATCTGCGAATTTAAAGCAAGGACGGGACTCCGTGCCGGGTGGGATCAGGTCGTTCAGGAAAGTAACAAACAGTAAAGGGCCCAGCACGGAACCCTGCGGTACACCACTTGAAACTGATAGTTCTGTAGAAGCCACGGAATCCACGAAAACTCGTTGCTTACGATTTGCGATAAAATCACCCAGCCAACCCAGCAACTTTCCACCAATATTAAGATGTGAGAGTTTGGCAAGCAATTTGGAGTGGACCACCGATTCGAAGGCCTTCTTAAAATCGTAGTACACCACGTCAGTGGGAGCTCCCTCATCCAGAGCATTCGTCCACAAATCCATGGCGAGTAGCAACTGCAGTGTCGATGATCTACCTGGCAAAAAGCCAAACTGGTCACTGTTTAGCAAGCTACCTCTCTCAAAAAAAGACAGCATGTCCGAACGAATAATAGTCTCCATGACCTTGCATGATTGTTGTCATAAATCGACGCTCAAATGTTGAAAGCATCGAACGCCATGTCACGAGGTAGGAGGAGAATAGAAGATTTGCGTCTGCGTCGTTGCCATAGTTACTAATACGCATAGACAACTCGAAAGCCGTATACTCCGGTAAAGACGTGTGGTGAACACAATGAATTGTTTCAAGGTTAATCATCTGCGGTATGCCAAACTATTGTTTTACTTCGGCATTGTTGTGTTTTGGGAGGTTTGGCTTGCAGTGCTGGAAACACCAGTTCTCGTCGGATTGATACTTGGGTGGGTGACCACCCGGTAATCTGGCTGTTGCAGACATAGGGCCTTAGGGCTTCGGGCAGATGACCAGGAGTGGTTAACGCTCGTTAAACCCTTTAACCCTTTTTTTTTTGACTTGAAACCATTAAAAGTGGACTGACACAACTTTGATGTTTCCGTAAAATAAACGGTTTGCGGTTTCATTTTACTATGTGATCATTTCCTACGTCACATAAATGGTCCTTCGAGCCGGATTTGAACCAGCGACCAAGAAAAGTATCTTCAAAGAAAGAAAAGAAAATCAGATTTCAAACAACTGATGACATCCTGGTAGGCCCAATGGAAGATGATTGTTGTGGTTCGCCGCCTAAAAAAAAAAACAGAGGGTTTCGTACCAGTCGTTGCCGAGGTTTTGCTCCAGCTTGGTGATGATGAACAAACATTTAAATTTTGCAAGGATTGTGAGTAAATGAATTTGTCACGAACCACTTGAAAGTTGCGCATAATTTGTTACCCATATGGAAGGTCCAACTCGTCGCAGAAGTGGATTAAGAGAATCAGTGACAAAATTATGTGGAAGAATAAAAGAACTTGTAAAGAGGGAGTTGGTTGGTGGCCCTTCAGTTCAGAAAATTGAATTAGAAGCTCTGTTAACCAGATTAATTCGTAAGGAAGAGGAGCTGTTAAAGTTGGATAGAGATATAGAAGTAGGTCTAAATGATGAAGATTTAGACATTGAAAAAGAGGGAGTTGAGATTTATGAAGAAAAGGTATCCTTGGCAAAGTCGTACGCCTACTCTCACTTACGTTCAGTGCCTCCTGTAGCAATGACCGCTCAAGCCAATTTTGGGGTTACTCCACCTCAAGTAGGAAGTGGAGCAACGGGAGGTCAACGACCATTAGTAAAAGCTAAACTACCAAAATTAGAACTAAGGAAATTTTGGGGGAAAATTGAAGAATGGCAACCGTTTTGGGAGTTATTTCAAGCTACTGTTGACAATAACCCAGATTTAGCCGATGTTGAAAAATTGTCGTATTTAGTTGCTGTAGTCCAAGGTTCTGCTGCTACTGTTCTAACTGGCCTTCCCATTACTGGAGCAAACTATCCTGTAGCTGTCAAAATCTTAAAAGAACGTTTTGGTCGTCCAGACAGAATTCGTGAATCACATCTTCGTCAGCTGCTTGAATTAAAACCAATACCAAGTCATACAAATTTTGGATTAGAGCTCCGTAATTTGTACGATGTCTGTCAAGCAAAGGTAAGAGCCTTAGAAGCTCTAGGGGTAGGAGTTGCAGAATATGAAAAAATGCTGCAGCCAGCTTTAATTCGTCTACTCCCAGTGAACACCCAGCGAGATTGGTGCCGTCAGGTGCAACAGAATATAAAAACTGATAACCTAACAGGATTTCTGGAATTTCTCAAAGGCGAAGTCGAAGGATGGGAATGCGTGAAAGAGTGGCACAGTTCAGCAAAATCAGAAACTGAAACAACAAATAAACAGCTAAATCGAGGGGCCGTGCCCAAGTCTAATTTCCGTCCCACAACATCAGCCTTTGTAGTTGGAACACAGGAAGGATGTGCGCTTTGTCAGAGAACAAATCATGGAACAGTAGACTGTTTTGAAGTGAAAGATCCAAGGCAGCGCCGCAAAATCGCACGGAAGAAAAATTTGTGCTATTGTTGTTTAGGATTTAATCATAGAGCTCAAGAATGTGCTTTATTTGAAGTAGGACGCGTCAGGTGTCAGCAAAAACATCATTCATCTTTGTGCCTTGCAGGTGAGAGGAGTATGGAACGCCAAGTTGTAACAAATCAAATGGTTTCAACATCATTAGTTGGCCATCTTTTAAGTCAAGACAATCAAAGAACACCAAAAAAAATACAGCTTCAAACAGCTGAGGCCTGGGTTGAAGGAGTTCAAGGTTGGAGCAAGACAAGAATACTGCTTGATGGAGGAAGCCACAGGAGCTTCATAGCAGCCGGTCTTTCGACAACACTTAAATTATCAGAAGAGGCTTCAGAACATTTGAAAGTTTGTGGAGTTGGACAGAATGAAGTAAATGCAACAATACATAAAAGGGTTAAAGTGAGAATCCTTGGGTTACATGGCGGACTAGTCATAGAATTGGATTTTCTTGAGGTCCCTCAAATAACATCCGTACGCATTTCTCCACCTACAACAAGACAAGTTGAAGACTTGCTTCAACAAGGTTTGCAACCAGCTGATTTAACCCAAAAATCAACTAAACTTTGTGTTCCGCCCATCGAGTTACTAATTGGAGCAGATAATTACTAGCGTGTAGTTTTTGGACCAGTAAGGCGATTGGTGAGGCTCTTGTTGCAACTGAGAGTGCATTTGGATGGATTCTACACGGTGAAATTTTAGCAAATCAAATCAATGAAGTTGTAACGACTTTCCACGCAGTTGTGCAAGAAGAAATGGCTCAGAAGAATGTGAATGACTGTCATCTTGAACGATTATGGGAACTGGATGCTGAAGCCGTAAAAGACCTGGATATTCCAAAGAGGTGGAATAACATAGTGATGTTCACGAAAATTTTCAGAAGACCATTAAGAATGTGCAAGGACGCTATGTTGTCAATCTTCCTTGGGGGGAGAAGGCCTCTCTTCTAGAGGACAACTACACGGTAGCCTTTGCAAGATTGAAGCAACTTTTAGGGCAACTAAGGAAGAATAAAGATCTTTGGGAACGCTACAATAAAGCAATTGAAACTTATGTGAATGATGATCATGCAGAAGTGGTGACCAAGGTTGATGATGTGAATGGTCCAGTGTATTATGTGCCTCACCATGCAGTAATTCGGGAGGACCGAATAACCACTAAGTTGCGTGTAGTTTTTGATGCTTCTTCACATCTTCAAGGATGTCCCTCATTGAATGACTGCTTGGATAATGGACCAAATCTGAATCCTGGAATACCAGCCATGTTGCTCAGGTTTCGTGGTCACAAAATTGCCCTAGCAGCAGACTTAGAAAAGGCTTTTCTGCAAATTGGTCTTGCCAAAGAAGATAGAGATGCTTCCAGGTTTTTGTGGATCAAACCTCACGATGGTAGAGTGCCGGGGAATTTAATTACCATGCGAATGACTCGGGTTTTCTTTGGCGCTAAGTCCAGTCCTTATCTTCTAGCTGCGACGGTCCGATTCCATGCTGAGACTATTAAAACTAAATGGCCACGAGTCAGCAGTCTACTACAAGATGATTTGTACGTGGATGATTTGCTAGCTGGCGCCAAAACAGACGAAGAAGCATATAATCTTTAAAAGGATCTGCAAGAATCAATGAAAGAAGCTTACATGACTTTCAAGAAGTGGGTAACAAACTCTGAGTGGCTAAAGGAACAGTGGCAAAAGAACGGTGAATCACAATATCCCTTTAAACAAGTTTCCAGTGGAAATGAACAGGGGTGCAGTTTAAAACTGTTAGGACTGCGATGGGAGCCGCAGTTGGACATTTTCAAGTTTTCGTTTGAATCTTCAAATGAAATGAAGGATAATAAGGTGACAAAGAGGGCCATTTTACAAGAAGCAGCACAGATATTTGATCCTTTAGGATTTCTGGCCCCATTAATGACGACAGCGAAAGTTTTACTGCAGGTCATGTGGCAAAGAGGATTAACTTGGGATGAGACAATTCCAGATGATTTGAAGAAAAAATGGGATCGGTGGAAAAAATGGAAGTC
>JAHWFP010085504.1:2303-12731 GCA_023313725.1 Lithobius niger | reverse complement strand
TCTTTTCCGAAATAAAGGACTAACAGTAACCTGAACTGTATTTTCCTTTTTCTGGTGGAAAAAGTGTTCGTTTTTTACCAAAAAGTGTTCGTGTGTTACCAGGACGTAACTCCATTAGGGGCCTTTTATGGTTTGACATTTGGGGAGGTTTTAACTCAAAAGATTGTAATAATTTGTAATGCTATTTTCGTGAACGTTCGGGAACACACCATTTGGTTAACTTATTGTTTCCGTTCAGTTACATCTAAATGTTGTATTGTAATTGTAACTTATCTAAAATAAATAAACTATCTCATCGTCCACTAAACTGTTTATGGGGAAGACAATCCGTGAAGGGTTATCGCTCCTTGATGAAAAAAAAAGAAAAAAAAAAAGAAAAAATAATTTAAATAGGCCTAAACTAAATTAACTTATCGTGCGCGTATGTTTCTGTTTTACCATCAAATGTAATACAATGGGTACTTTGTTGGAAACGTAATTAATCAGCGATCATTAATTATACATTAGTGACAATTTTCTTTAGGCTGTTCAAGAAACGATTTACAATTAGTTTCATAAGGAGCTCACAATCAATACTTACACTAAACCTAAACCATAAAACGAAAAGGGGTGATATCATACAAAAACCCCATTAGGATAAGGGACCCATCAAGTTTTTGCCATAGAAAGTAGTGATATCGGAGCCAAAATGGCTGCCACCAAGTTTTCTGCTCCAACCTTGATCACTCAATCTTAACTGGTACCTCGATTTGGACCAAAAACTTATATCAGCCATTTTGGCTCCGATATCACTACTTTCTAAGGCGAAAACTTAATGGGTCCCTTTACCCTAAAAGGGTTTTTGTATGATCGAATTTACAGGCAAAACAAGCTAGCTGAAGCAAGTCCGGTTTTGAGCTTTATTACCACCAGCAAGATGCATATGCACTCATCCAGAGAGTATTCTCTACCAAACAAGGGCAAAACAGTCGATCTAGGGATCTCTATGGGTGAGCTTGATTTTAAGCAAAACAAAGACAATATACTTGTATTTGATGGGATTTTGTGCTGAAGAACAGTTCTATCGAATTTACAAGCAAAACGGAGAAATTTTACTTTCATTTGATGGGATTTTGTGCTGGAGAACAGTGCTTCAATCAGAACAAAGAAGTTATACTTTTTATTTGGAGAAGAACACTTCTTTATTGAATATACAACCAAAACAAAGAAATCTGACTTTCATTTGATGGGATTTTGTACTGGAGAACAGTTCTTTACCTTAAAGAGGATTATGAGAAGCTTGTGGATCAAACAAACTACTTCCAGAAACTGAAGTAAAACAAGCTCTATATCTTATTTTGTCCAAAAACAGTCAACACCGACATTTTGTTGAGAATGGCCCTTCGGGTAAAGTATTTGGATAATCGGGGTTCTACCTGTTATTACCTGTGATCACGAACATATTCTTGGAGACTGAAATTATCAGAGCCAAGTTAACAGCCAGAAGAAGAAAAACCGGTATTTTGCCGACCCTCTGTCCGGCCGGCTGAAAATCATTTCTATTGCCTGGATGAAAAGTACATTACCTGTGTTATTTGCATTCTTTCCTGAGGGATGATTCTCTAGAGGTTAGAAAAGTCGTCACTAGGTGGCAAGCTGCATAACCCGGTCTGTGCATGCGCGACCCCTCTTATAAAAGCGTTCAGGCGAGGCCAGCCTGCCATCTTTTTTATCCTCTTGATCAGTCAGGTGGTGACTCGAGGGAAGGTAGGGAGGTACAGGTAATGTACATTTCCTCCAGGCAATCGAAACGATTTTCAGCCTCCGGGCAAAGGGCCGACAAAACACCGTTTCTAGTTGCCCTTCGGAAACATAGATTACCTGTGTTATTTGCATTCACAGTAGACCTCATCAATTATGGAGGTGGGCTTCACCTGACGGGTTCCCTAGGGTTACGAGTTGGCTCCCCTCCCCCCCCCCCCCCCCCAACATAGATTTTCGCACTTTAATGAATGAAAACGTAACAGGAATTTGGATCTCTTTTGTAGGATGTGGTGGCCCTGAAAAGGGCCGTTTGTTTAGAGATGACACTTGCTTCTGCTACAAGACATCGGATGTTTTCAGTGCTTAAGGGGGGTGGATTATCTGCCTGGCAGCGACAATGGGTCCCAGACAGTGTACTCCATTTTCTTGTTTTGTCATGTCCCAGAAGTAGTGGCTGGTGAAGACGGATTGGTTTCTCCAGGACGTGGCTTCCGTGATGGCGATGTTGTTGTGGAAAGCCCAAGATGCCTAAATCGCCCTCAGTTCATGCGCTGTTGCTCTGATGTTGATGTTGGGGTGGTCGTTGGAGATGTCTTTATAAGCGTTGTTTATGACAGTTTTTATCCATGAGGCGATCATCACTGCCGATGTGATGCCAAAGGAGGTTGCGAAGGGGAGGAAGAGTTGGTTGCGGCCTTCGCAAAATTCCACATTTTGGTTCTTTTGATGTAGTAACGGAGGGCACGGACTGGGCAGAGAAGCTCTGAGGTTCGTCCCCAATGATGTTGGTGAATGCGGGAATGACAATGCGGGTTTGGTTGGCTCACAGGGTTTTTGGATCTTGGTCTGAATGATGATCTTGGTTTCAGTTGGATGGCTGTAAAGTTATCATGGAAGAAACAGAAGCTTGCTCTCAAAAAAAATCATAGATTTTCACACTTTAATGAAAACATAACAGGAATTTGGATCTCTTTCGTAGGATGTGGTGGCCCTGAACACTTGCTTTTGCTTCAAGACATTGGATGTTTTCAGTGCTTAAGGGGGGTGGATTATATGTCTGGCAGTGTCAATGGAAGAAACAGAAGGCGAGATCAATGGAGAGAGCTTGTACCTCGTTGCATCTTTGTCCAGTGGCGAGAAAGACAGTTTTCCTGGTTAGGTAGTACAGGTCGGAGTGTTGCAAAGGTTCGTATGGTGGTTTGAGTAGGGATTCGAGTACGATGGTGAGGTCCCAGTCAAGGTGGATGGACGTACAATCTCGAAGGATTTGATGAGGGACATTACGTTGTAGTCGTCAAGAAGGTGGACCTTTCCGGCTGTTTTGAAGACTGAGTTAATTTCTGATCTGTAGACTAGGATTGTTGATCCCTTTAGTCCTTGGTCGAAAAGGTCGTTGAAGAATTTCAGGAGGTCGGGTATAGGGGGATTGACTTTCCTCCCGATACACTAATGAAGCCATCTTTTCCAGTGGTTGTCATTGATTCTGTTGGTGGATTGTCGGATTGCCTTGCTAACGATGCGAGTGGCTTGTTCAGTAAGAATTCCTGTCTCTTCGAGGAGTTTGATGATAGTACAGACCCGTGTAGGGTGCTGGTTTGTTGGTGGAATTGGGTCCCTCTGCGTTGTGATAACAGATCTGGAGGGTCTAGTAGTTCTCATTGGTGGTCTATGAGGAGGTTCAAACCATGGGAATGATGGCCAGTTCGGAGCGACTAGGAGGAAGATCGCTTCTGTATCCAGGATTTTTTGGAGAACTGCTGGGAGTAGCTTGAATGGTGGGAAGAGGTATGCGTAAAGGCTTTTCCACGGGAATGTCAGGGCGTCCACTCCCCCAGGCTTGGGGTCTGGCAGGGGACTGATGAATTGGGGAATTTTGGCAATGTGCCTCGTGGCGAAGAGGTCTACCATTGGTGTCCCCCATATGCTGAACAGAGATTCGCAAATGGATTTCTTGAGGGACCATTCGCTCGTTGGGGGTGCTCGGTGTGAAAGGGAATCGGCGATGACATTCTTGTTGCCAGGGATGTGAAGTGGAAGGATTGTTGTTTTCAGAGTTCTGGAGGGTTTGAAGATTTCCGATGTGGTCTCGTGTAAGATGCGCGAGTGGGTGCCGCCTTCTCTCCGGATGTATGCAACTGCTGTTGTGTTGTTGGTGTGAATCTGAACTACTTTTAGGGCTACTAGGTCTTGAAAATGGTTGAGTTCTTCCCAGATGGCTTTTAGTTCCAGGATGTTGATGTGACAGGAGTTGTTTGCAGTCCACAGTCCTGAAGCTTCCTGGTCTTGGATGTGGCCCTCCTACCCTTGGATGGATGCATCTGTGAACAGATGTAGGTCTGGTTGTGGTTCGTGGAGAGGTACGGATGCTGAAATTGTTGTTATGTCGGACCACCACAGAAGAGTTTTCATGGGGAAAGTAAGGGTCGGATGGTTTTGTGATCTTCTTGTTGTGATGTTTCTCCATTGATCTATGCGGAAGTGGTGGAGTGGTCTCGTCATCCATCTTCTGTACGGGACAAGGGCTGCCATGGAGTCCAGTTTCCCGATTAAGGAGTTTAGTTCTGTGATGATGTGCTGAGGTTTGGAGCGTGTCTTGGATTCTTTCTGGTGAAGGTAAAATTGTTGCAGATTCGAGGTTGAAGTAAGCTTCGAGGAACGTGAAGGATTGGCTGGGAGTGAGTCTTCACTTTGGGAAGTTTATGGCGAAGCCTAGTGAGAAAGGAGGTTGATGGTGAAGTCTCTTTTTGTTGCTAGTTGTGTGGGTGATTCGTCGTTCAGGATTCAATCGTTGAGGTAAGCGCTGGTCGAAATCTTCTTCTGGTGCAGGTGTGCTAAAACGGGTTTAAGGACAGCTGTGAAAATTCTTGGTGCGGCATTTAGGCCGAATGGGATACATTGGAATTCGAAAACTTCTCCGTTGTACATGAAGCGGAAGAGGTGGAGAATTGATTGGGGGAGTGGGATATGGAGGTAAGCGTCTACGAGGTCCAGGGAGACTGTCCAATCGTTCTGCCGTAGGGTCTGTCTGATGGTGTCGAGGCTGTGCATCTTGAAGTGGTCGTTTTTGATCAGTTGATTTGGTGGTTACAAGATGAAGATGAGGGGTTCTCCTCCGGATTTCTTTGGTTTGAGGAAGATGGAGCTGTAGAAGCCAGGTTGGGGAGGGTTTGGGCACCTTCGAATGGTGTGTTTGTCGAGTAGGTTTTGGACTTCTGTGGAGAGTGCGGCAGACGGGGATGGTGCAAGATCCTATGGAGGTGGGGACGTGAGAAATGGGTTTGATGTGAACTTAGGATGGAAACCGTTGGCAATGATTTTTAGGGTAAAGGGGTCGGTGGTGATGGGTTTCCAGGCCAGAAGGAAGAATCGTAGACGGCCCACGACTGGTCTTGACGTTGGTTGGTGATAGTCAGTAGGAACTGCGGACTTTGCTGCGACTTCCTGGTGAGAAGTGGCGGCTCCGTTGGTCATAGGAAGAGTTGGTGGAGTGGAGTTGGTAGGGTTTGTTTCCTTTGCCCCGGTTGGAGGGCTTGCCTCGAAATGTCTGGTTATCTTGATGTTTGGGTTCGTCTCGGTTGAGGTGGGACATGTGATTGTCGTTACTGACCTAACTCTCTTTAAAAAGAACATTCTGCCGGCCCCCAGCCTGGTCGGCTAAAAATGGTTTCTTTTTGCCTAAAACATACTTAACCTGGTAATTTTAGCATTACATTCCTCGAATGTGATGTTCCCCTGGAGGTTTCTTCCGGTTTGTAGACGCCTGCTTGCATATCCCACCGCGCATGTGCGGCGCGGTCCTCCCTAATAAAAGCGACAGCGCGCACGCTATTGGCATTCATTTTACTCTCTGTGTCAGGCGGTGACTCGAGAGGGGAGGCAGGGCGGGAGTTAAGGTTAAGTATGTTTTAGGCAATAAGAAACTATTTTTAGCCGGCCAGGCTGGGGGCCGGCAAAATGTTCTTTCTTTATTGCCAAAACAACTTGCAAGCAGGCTTTCCCCCATGAATTCTTTATCTGCAAGAGAAAAATTCGCACTTTTTTCAGAACAATTGGGCTTGACAGGAATGTGGTCTCTTGCTTCTAGCTGGATGGAACTTGCTTTCTTCATGGGTCTTGCTTCTGCTTCGTTCTGAGTGCTTAAGGGGGGTTTGACCACGGTTCTGGCTGCGACGAACGGTCCCAGCCGATGTAGTCCGGATTCATCCTTTATCATGTCACTTAGGTAGTGGAATGTGAAGGTGGACTGGTGGCGCCAAGACACTGGTGCCAGCATTCTACAATTGGGGTGGCGGTATGGTGGGCTCAAGATGGAGAGATGGTTTACACAACATGTGTCGTCACTCTCATGTTCTCGCTCAATTCATGTTTGTCATAAGCTGCTTCGATCGTTTACAGATCCAGTAGTTTCCAGTACTTCGTACGTCAAGAATGTTGTCGTTTGGGGCGAGAAGTCCCAAGGAGGAGATGGCGATAGCAGCGGTTGATGTAGGAACGTCGGACGAAAGCCGTGTTTATTATCGATAGGATTTCCAGGTTGGTGGTCAAATCATGCCAGGCTGGGAAATAATAGCGTAGTTTGGCCCCGACAGTGAGACCAGCTAGGCACAAGGCTTCATTGTTGGTTTCTGCGGTAGATGCTTATGCCCCCGGGAGATGAGACTCGGCTCCTTCGGTTGGGGGTGGCGGAGAGCTTCTGTTGGGAGCGTAGAGCGTCAGTCCGAAAGGGCTGCTGGTTTCGCTGCTGGTAGGCGGGAGTGTCGTTCGGGCGGCAGGGGGTTGATGACGCTGTATTTTTTTGCCAATTGTCCAGGGGACGGGGGTTGGCTTGTTAATTCTCAAGAACGGGCGGATTGAAGACGTGGCTTGCTTTTGCGGCTTCAGTTTCCTCGAAACGTATAGGTGAGGAGCAAGTGTTGGGATTAACCCACGGAAGAGTGTTTCTGACTCATGGATTGGTTGATTTCTTAGTCCGTGTCGTGTGTAGACGTAAAGGTTGTTCGCGGACGACAGGGCAATGTCGTGGAGGAGAAGGGTGCTGTTGAACAGTGCTGTCGTTGCCCGGTTCATTGCGTGGTGAGTAGCGAAATAAGCTTTTTTTTTTTTTTTTGGAAGAGGTGAGGAATCAGGGACGTGAGGAGTCAGGGAATCTTGAACTTATCTGTAGTGATGTCGGATGACAACTTTTCACCACGTAGAGTGTTAATGGTCGTGTGGAGGACATCTGCTTGAGAGGCCGCGCGTAGGCTTAGTCAGAGGCAGTTGTCTTTATCGTACAGTACGAAAGTTGGGACGACAGCTTTCTTGGGTATTGACAACGAGGTCCCATAATTCATCTTGTTGTTGCTGTAATCAAACTTGTACTCCGGGTAGGTGTCAAAGTTGCGGGGGGGGGGCATAGTGCCGCCGTCTCCACCGGATCGGAAGAGCTGTTGTCACGGCCGGGCGCGGCGTAGTAGGTTCTTAGTCGAAACGAAGGGGGTCGCTTCTGCCTAGTATGGAGCCTTCGTTGCGGAGGAGACATGTTAGGAGTGTCGGTGATTGACCCAGGAGGCAGCGGAGCTTGGCGTCTTTGTCTCGTGAGGCAAATCCAAGGCCTATCGTTTGGCCACGGTTGATGACAGGGGCGTCCGGCAACTTAGTGGGCTTGACGGGAAGCAGTCTGGGACAGTCTGTTCGACAGTCTTTGAAAGAGTTGCGAGCGACAGGGTGGATTCATCTGGGGTGTCGTCCGGGAACCTGATGCGCTTCTCGGCAGCAGGGGTGGGCACTGGGGGTGACGCGACGACAGTGTGTCGTCCGATTTGCGCTTGGGTGCCGTAGCCGGGGGTAGAAGAAGCGGCACAACCGTGCCCTTCATGGCTTGATGTGGACGTGACCCAGTCCTGGGTACGGGCCTTTCGTACCGAAGATGTGCAGGGAGGATGCGGCATCAGGTTGACTTGCAGGTGACGGACGGTGTCACGTACGATTTCCCGTACGACACTTCGGCTGAAGTTTGGGACAGTCTGCTCGACAGTCTTTTAGAAGAGTTCCGGGCGACAGGGTGGATTCGTCTGGGGTGTCGTCCGGGAGCTTGATGCGCTTCACGGTAGTAGGGGCGGGCGACAGAGGGTGATGTGACGACGGTGTGTCGTCCGACTTGCGCTTCGGTGCCGCAGCTGGGAGAGAAGAAGCGGCACGCCAGTGCCCTTCGTGGCCTGACGTGGACGCGACACAGTCCCGGGTGCGGGCCTTGTGTACCGACGACGTGTAGGAAGGAGGCGGCATCGGTTTGACTTGCCGGTGACGGACGATGTCGTGTACGATTTCCCGTGCTACACTGCGGTTGACGCTGCGGCCCTTCCGGGAGGAATTGGACGGCAGGTCGAGCGGCGAGCTTCGGTCCGGAGATTGGGCAAGTGTCGCATGGCGGAGGTTCTGCTTGGCAGCCCGGTAAGAGTCCTTGGCGACTTGAAGGTCGTGGTGGAGGGACGACAGGTCCAGCGCGGCGGGAGGTAGCGTGCATTGGCCCGGAGGACGGAAGAGTCTGGCGGTGCGACAGCAGAAGCAGGCGTGAAGCGGCAAGAGATGGAGACGTCTTTCAACTTGATTCTTCACTCAGGACGTGGGTTTTTTTTTTAACCATGATGAGACGAGTAGAGGGAGATGCAGATGGCCTCCAACTTGACTCTTCACTCAAAGCATGGGTTTAAAGCCACGAATGAGACGACAGCAGTGTCTTGGTTCTTGCTCGAGACGTGGGGTCAGCCACAGACGAAACAAGCGGGAAGAGGTGTAAACGCCTTCCGTCTTGATTCACTCAAAGCGTGGGTTCAGGCCACGAATGAGACGCAGCAGTGGATAGCTACTGTTGTCTTGATTTTCGGTCGAGACGTGGGGTCAGCCACGGTCGAGACAAGCAGCAAGGGGTGTAAACGGCTTCCGTCTTGATTCACTCAAAGCGTGGGCTCGGGCCACGAATGAGACAGGCAGCAGAGGACAGCAACTGATGTCTTGATTTTCATTCGAGGCATGGGGCTAGCCACGGTCGAGACAAGCAGCAAGAGGTGGAAACACCTTCCGTCTTGGTTCACTCAAAACGTGGATTCAAGCCACGATTGAGACGAGCGCCAGTGGACAGCAACAGGTGACTTGATTTTCACTCGAGACGTGGGGTTAGCCACGGTCGAGACGAGCAGCAAGGGTGCAAGCGGCTTCCGTCTAGGTTCTTCACTGAAAACATGGGATCAGCCACGAGTGAGACAGGCAGCAGTGGACAGCAACAGTCGAGTGAGACAGGCAGCAAGAGGTGGAAACGTCTTCCATGTTGGTTCACTCAAAACGTGGGTTCAAGCCACAATTGAGACGAGCAGCAGTGGACAGCAACAGGTGACTTGATTTTCACTCGAGACGTGGGGCTAGCCACGGTCGAGACAAGCTTCAAGAGGTGGAAACGCCTTCCGTCTTGTGTCACAGCGATTTATGGTTTTAGTTGCATTTATCTGCCTCAAACTTGCACCGGTCTCGGCGTGGGTATTAACAATACTCACGGTGCGTTGTGCAGTTATGGCATGCGGTCTTGAGTCTCGTCATCGCTTTGTTTAGATGTATTGTAATTAGTTTTATTTGAGAGTTGGCTGGTTATTGTGCATTAATAATTGTTTCTTAATCAATTAGTAACTTAATTTACTAATTTCCCCTAATCTTAATCTTTTACATCTATGAATCTAATTTTAATCTTTATGCAAATATTTCTTTATTACACACGTGGTATCGTGGAGTGCATCATGAGAAGCCCACAGACTGACACGTAGGCTAGTCGTCTTCAGCCGCCAGTGGCTGGTTCACCACTTTGGGGAGTTTTGGAGGTTGGCTTTACCGCACTGCTCTTGTCTTCACGCGTCATAAGGAGCGTCACTTCGGAATGACACTCGACGTCGCCTGACGTCACTCTGGTTCTGGCTCGGTCGACTGAAGATGGTAGCTTGGTAGACTCGATGATTTCGTCGGATTCTCTGCCCATCCAGCTGTAATCCATTCAGCATCGTACCGTTCACGTCCTCAACCCCTTCTCAAGAAGCCATGCCCTGCGATAAAACCCTGATCAGGTAAAAACTTTCTGTATTCCACTTGTGTTGGCCCAGCTGATACGCAACTTGGTTATAACGAGGTTTTGGGACTGATTCAGTATGCTTGCTTATAACGAAGACGCCACGTTATTTAACACGCCCATCGATAGCTACTGGTGTTTGGGAAGCTAGTTCCTTGTGCCTCGTTGCCTGTATACGTAGCCGTTTGGTAGGAAAATGAGGAGGGAGTGTTGGTGCTTCGGTGATGTTGTTGCTAATTCACGTTTGGTACTTTCCATTAAGGCTTAGTGCGTCGCCAGTTCACTGGTGTTGAGGCCCGTAACGAGATGTCATTTCAAAATAGTAGATTCATGTTGTCGACCGAACCCCTAATAGTTTAGCTACCTTTTAACTCTTAACCCATTTTATTCCGTTTGTGAAGTTGTTGTAATCATGTATGAAAATAAATGTCTCCGCCCTGTTGCCGGGGATTAATCCTTGCCTTAGTTGGTTGTGCGAATTCTCTAGTAGTGCCGGGTAGTAAGGTTGGTAGTTGCTCTGCGTTACGATTCGGTACCCGGGCCATTCCTCTCCCCCCCCCCTAGACAATTTCCAACAGCCGTAACTTTCCGCTCCC
>JAHWFP010085502.1:0-12144 GCA_023313725.1 Lithobius niger | reverse complement strand
TTTTTTAGGTTGCAGCGCATTTCTGAATTTTAATAATTCTTCAATACGAAAGCTTCGTACTCTGCTTTTTATTTTGGTTGTTGGATGTATTTGATCTGTGTTTAATCATCATTGATAAAATTACGAAAGGAGATTCGTGTTGTTGGCGTTTATGCCGTATTTGTGACAGATGTAAAACAAAAAAGGAAAGCAGTGCTGAGATATCCCAGCACCTAAACCGAAAACCATTGTTGCGATCCTACACTGTTCCATTGTTACAAGAGTGCGTAGAAGAAGAAAGCGGTTGAGAAAAAAGGAGTACTGGACAGCAACTTTTTGAAAATTTTCCTAAGTACAGTGATTGGCAAAGAGCATGTAAATAATTTATACTGAACATGCTCGACATTTCGTAACAGAAGTTAAATTCAGTATTAAAAATGTCACCATTGTGGTGTTTTGCCTTCTGCAAGCAAAAGGTGCATGGTAAAGTATCCGATTTATCCGTACAGCTAGTAAAGGATCACATCAATCATTTTCCTCGAGTAGAAAGCCATGTTGCCGATGATATTCGAAGCAAGATTATGTAGAGAGCCATCTGAACATTCCAGGAATATACAGCTTGTATACTAAATATTTGCCATCTAATTTAAAACCTGTTAGCCAGAACAAGTACAGAGATGTTTTCAGTCCAAGCTTCAACGTTGCATTTCATAAACTCAGCAAGGACTATGGTGGTAACTGCGAGTTTAGGGCTGAGAAGGCGAATATCATATCAGGTAGATGAACGAAGTAATCATGAATCGTACTTGTAGCATAAAGTATAGGCACGTCAAGACAAGAAGATGACAAAAAGAAAGATGTCAACGAAGTGGTATGTGCACCGTTTGAGTTGGAACAGGAGCTTACTGATCCAAAATCTTTCACTGCAGACAGAGTTTACGTTTGAAAGGTCAACATATATACCCTCATTGTTCTAAACATGCCCTAGGGCTTCGTCGTGCAGATGACCAGAAGCGGTTAACGCTCGCTACAAAACCCTTTGAACCATTTGAACTTTGACTATCCGAGGACATTGCTGCATGTTGTCTGAAGACGGCAGAACGTGTCAGTGACTGCTACAGCTTTTTTTATTTGGTTAATAGAAGCGAAAAAAGGAATAAAGAATGCAATTCATTACTGTGCTACGTGTGGCGGTAAAAATTGCAATTGTATGCCGTGTTCCATGTTTATCACTGCTTACTGCAATCCACGAATTTGGAATTAATTAACTATAATTATTTTGAGGTTAGAAATTCTTTCATGAAATGTGAATCAAAGCACTCCACAATTTTCCCGTATCATACGTCATGTATGAAAAAAGCTCAAAAGTACCATTAGTCTATCGAAAACCAATAGATATTGCTAAAGATAAGAAAAAAGGACTACATTGAGTCAAGTAATGTATAGTAGCTGACGAACAGCCATACTTTGACGGCTTAAAAAACAAAATGAGTCATTAGTCTCACAGTCATCATTATGCTACGTTATTAATTTTTTCAAGTCTACTTTGTTCTTAAACCCTAGGTATGACCAAAACTGTATGTTAGGTTAGGCTCGGCCGATACCAATTTGGCCGATCAGATCTGACACCGATACGGTCCGATACTACATCACCGATACCAATGCCGATACTTCAATGCATTACTTCCGGTAAAGTTAATGTTTCTTCCATGCTCAGAACCAAATTTGATAAAAAATTCAGAATCTCAAAGCTTTATGAGCAAGCATCTTGCAGTAAAGTGCGTTTTTTGGAACCTGTTTTTGGTTTTTGTTAATTTTTGAATGACCGAAGCTGTAGCACAGAAATGAGCACCAGGGGAAACCTCTCGAAAAACGGTTAAAATGGTGTATTGGAACATCAAAAACGGACAAGTTTTGGCGATGATATCGCAAAAAACAATATTTGACCAAATAGGTTGCCAATACCGAACAATACCAATACCAATACCGCTAGTATCGTTGCCGACACCGATCGATACCAATATCGGTTTCGGCCGACCCTTTATATTTGGTAAAAAAAATTCTAATCAAAGGTCAGTAATACTGTTAATAAGTTACTTAGAATGTTGTTGCCTGAATTTCTGAAGCACAATCGTTTAGAGCAAATTTGTTCTAACTGCAGTTTCTAGGTCGAAGATGGTGAATTTGAAAAAAAAATATTTTTACCACAATTTTGAGTTCAATCAATCATAATTTTGAAGGCAGTTTCATTTAGTGACCTCAATAAATCGATTTGGGGGATTTTTTTTGTCTTTAAACAGAGTTTTCTCAAAATTAGCTAGGCTGTAGATAGAACATTTTGGCTCCTAGCCGGCGATTTGCAAACAGAATTTCAAAATTGTCCTATTACCCATAGTGCTTACGACGTTTGCTTATGGCATTCAGCAATCAATAAACTTCATTACCTTACCGTAGCAAACATTTTTGATGGTCAAAAAGGTTACTTCGAGCGATTGGTGGAACAAGTTGAAATTGCATTTGTAGATCCAGATAGCCAACGTCATGACTTGCTAATGGTTACGTGTTAATAATGTTGACGCATCCATCAATAAAGCACTTAAATGGATCAATATTAGCACTTCATTACAGAGAAAAGGAGTTAGAGTTAGTGCGATAACATTACTTGCTTTTGAAGTGTAGAGGTGACACAAAACATCTTACATGTATCGTGTATTTTTTCAAAAAAACTCTCATACGTTGGTTAAATTTTGTTTCAAAAGAAATTATGCGTCGTCTAGTGAGTGCTTTGAATATTTCCATGAAAACTGTTAAATTTGCCAAGAAGAAACATACCTCTTACTCTCTCAGCTTTGATATATGTTGGCCAATGATAAATTTATGGAAGTTAACTGGTTTACTTTCATGGGATTTGAACCAACAAACCATACCCAATCCTCATTTGCGTGGCCTCCGAACAAAAATTGCATGCTGGATTTACAAACTATTGTTTACAATTCCTGTATGTTTGATAATTGTTAGTTATTTTTGTGTAGAAGGCCAAAACACAGCTGATCTAGTAGAGGATAAAGACTTTGACCAGAGGGCTCTTACTGCAAGTTCAGTTTCTTGGGCTCTATTCCCTATTGTTACTTACACGTTTTGTAATATTAGAGAAATTCAATTTTGGAAGCTGCTGTCGAACTTTATCAAAACGGACGACTTGTTGGTTAATCGCGTATCCAAGAAAAAATTCTTTTTGAAGAACTTTCTGCATCATTTTGTGTTGAGTCTAGTCGTGGCCGTGGCTTGGGTGTATGACATTCTAGCAACTCGTAGCCAACAAAATTTGAATCATTTCATTATAGCTGCCAGCGTAGCTGCAGGCTACTGCATAGAATTTTATGTTTTCATGCTTTTCATGACTGTTACTAATTTGTGTGCAGAATGTTTTTCGAGTTTGAGTTTCGAACTGAACGAAATTCTGGAAATCTCAGAAGACTCGATAAATCTGCCACTTCGCAAACTCCGATTTCGTTACGAGCAGGTTTACCAGGTTGCAGATGCTATCAAAGAGTCGTTTTCAGTAATCGCAACTTCGATTCTAGCTCTCCAAACATTCACCCTATGTATTTATGGCTATGTATTTGCGTTCACGGGATACGGCAATGATTCCATAATGCATAAGGTACCTGGCATATGCAGTATGGTCTTAGCAATAACACAAATATTTTCCATTGTTGATGCTGTGGATAATATAACTAGTAAGGTAAGTTTATCAGGTTAATACTTTATAAGGATTGCAAATAAATGAATACGTTCCATAAGACTGTAGAAACAGGAGTAAATGGTGTTCAGACTTTTTGTACTGGGACATATCCTCCGCGGACTTTTCGACCCATGGACGAGTCATCCCATGCACTATTTGTTTCCAGAAGGTTCATCCCTGGACTAACATAAGTAACTTTTTTCACTACTTTTTTGTAGTAATCAACAGCATACAGTTCTGATTGTGCACAGCCGAAGTTTCTTTTGTCGTATATTTTAGCAGTTAATGGCGGAAATTCTGATTGGGGTGGCCTACGGATGTGCCCCCGGGGATTCCCCCAACAGTTCTGATTGCACATACACAGAATGTTATTCTTCGTCAATTCCAGCAGGGAATTTTTTACAGTTCTGATTGGTGAGGTATTACGATTTTACAAACAATTGCTTATTCAAAAAAACACTAGCAAAACTGAGTTACAAACAACAGTCTTTAATACCAAGACTCTTCAGATCCTTATCGTCATTTCATTAAAAACGCTACTACGTTAAATATACACAATGTAAGCATTCGTTACAGACTTACCAAAACTGCAAACACCATTATGATGCACTTACCATCTTTCGGTTTGTAAGAAATTTACAGAAAATCACACCCCCCCCCCCCTACAATGAAACGAATATTCATTCGTCTGCCAATTTTTTTGTTTAAGTCAGTGTCACGTGACTGCACCCAGAAGAATGGTGGACAATTGAACATTCGTTTCTCTGAAGGGGTCGTTAGTTTTTGTAAATTTCAGACAAACCGAAAGGTGGTAAGTGTATATTGATGGTGTTTGCAGTTTTGGTAGGTCTGTGACAAATACCGATGTTGTGTATATTTGTTGCAGCTTTTTAAAGGAAAATACCATAAGGGTCTTAATGGTCGTGTTCTTAAAGTCCATTTTTACAAAACTGATTTTTGCTGGTGTGCTTTTGGAATCGCAATTGTTTCAACTACTTATCACACCAAGTTTAATGAGTTTTTAAGGATTTAGGACACTTACATTCCCACGCATAGTGTCCACTCCGAGTTCTGATTGTGTACCTCTATGAAACTTGAGACGTAGCCTCTCCTACGAGGGATTTCTTCCAAATCTAAAATGACTGACGATATTGTTGGAACTTAAGTTTGCAGGGAGTATGTTTCTCAGATGGTGCAAGTTTCTGAGAATATTGGCCAGTTGACTTTTTTAGTAGTGCTGTGAAGCCCTTGAGCTACGGAGGATGCTTTGGTTGGGGTTTGCCCTCCCAATTTTCATGAATACTTTGCTAGTAGTTGGTGTGTTACGCTTATTACTTTGTAGTGCAATGGCCGGCAAGGTAGACAGGGTGACAAAAATGCATGTAATAATGCGTAGATGGACAATTTAAATATACATGAAGCCCAAGAGGAGCACATTAAAAATATCATAGATATTGCAACATTTAGGGAATTACTGAATCCTGTTATAAAGCAATGAAAAAATTAAGAAAAGAAGTTTAAGTCATATGAAATACAGTAAAGTCTTATAAGAATGGATACAAATGAGTAACGTAACAGATGAAACTAAAGCAAAACACAGACCTAAGACAGCTGTTACCTGTTGTTTTGCTCACTTTTATCCAATCTAGTGGGATTTTAGTGTATTTATTACTTAAGCTCCTTTGCTTAAAATGACATGCTTGATAACGCACCTCAGTAAATCCCAAAAGGCCGCAATGTTAATCTTTTACAAGACCACCTGCTTAACTTGTTTTTTATTCACATCTGTCTTGGTACTTGAATGCTTATTTCACTATGAACAAATGCGTCCCTCCGATAATGGTCCTAGGGGTTACTGTTGGAATGTTGCAAGTTATGGTGTTGTTGAAAGACTTATAACTGAAGATTACACTTTTGATGGGCGGTGGTGTTACGGCCTGTTAAAATGTGTAATTGCTTAGCGAAATTAAATGAACAAAGTGCCATTTTTTGCAGTAAATCGTGAAAGTACTTTTGCCCTGGTTTGTGAACGTCACTTGGAGGTGCCAAGTGTGATGAGCTCCGTGACAATTTAACGTTTAGCTACGTCTGTCCGGAGGTTCATAATTAAGTTTTATTGGTTTGTGTGCGACAGTGTGGTACTATGACTTCTAAAGTTATGGATGTTCCAATTACTGGTGGGAAACTCAAACTAAAGCATATTTGTTTATTTAGTGGACAAGTGTTTGTTTATCTTCCTAATATGGCCTTTGTCCCGGAACCAGTTCCTTATCAGGTGGATGGTGTGCGATAATAATTGTTGTTTCTAATGGTGGTATTATGTTGTTTTCGGCGTGCCACTGAGCATCACGAGGCATCATGAGAGCACGAGGTAGCAACCATACTGGTCAGGGCCCTATGAGCGAAAAGGTGAAACTGACCACATTACTTCTGGTCATGTTGCATCCGAACCTATTATTCCTGATTCTGTTGTTCCTGACTGTGCTGTTCCTTACTCTAATCCTGTTGTGCCTTAACAGTCCATGATGGAGGATCAAGACGCGTGTGAAGGTGTGATTTCGTTTCCTGTGCCTCTTGTGTAGGATGTGCCATCTTGCAATGTCAAAAACACATACAGAGTAGCCATTAAGTGCTGGTGAAACAACGAAATCACGACGTTTCGGTTCCAAGGTCGGAACCGTTTTCAGGTGAAGGGTTTAAAACATGTCAAACGGCTTAAAAAAAAAAAAAAAAAAAAATAACAGCAGAGCAGGGCCATGGAAAAAAAACTTACGAGTCATAAGGATTCAAGGTTCCATGCTAAAAAGTAAGACCAAATAAAATAAAAGTCAGCACAATTCAAAAGAATGTGCCAACAGTCACACCTAACTCACCCAAGTCTGCTGGTCGAATGAGAGATACTTCGGTCGGCTATGCTTTAAATAGTGGGTCCCTGGATTTTGATTGATGGAAATGTGTTGATGCCAGCATCATTGAACAGGTGGTTTGGTTAAATGAATACAAAGTGTTTCCAAGTATTCACGTGTTTCGTTGTCAGGAGTTTAAAATAATTTTTTTTGCGAAATTTCGGGTTCATGCCCTGTTTTTTATAAGCGTTGAACCACTGAGTTTTCGTGTTTCTTTAATTTAAAGTTTGATTAGTGGGAACTAAATCGTTTACATAATTATTTCCTGTTTACTTTGGCCTACATTGGTGGCTGTACATCCAGAATGGGCAGATGGTATGCTATAAATGGTGTCTTTTGTAAATCTGGCAGGAATATAGTACTGCTGGTATTGGGAGGGAAGGGGGAAGCTGAAGTTGGCTGTGAAGAGCGCGGCTACTTTTACTAATACGGCACATTATCAGTGTATAACATCTTGCGAAGTGGTTCAGTAACTCCCCTTATGTAAGGCACAACAAGAAATCCGGTTTTATGTTCTTGTTTCCGAGAGGTGAAGAGCCAATTAAAGTTATTATATATACTGATAGTGGGTAACGGAAACCCATTGCTACGGTACTTATGAAAGATGTATTTGAATTCTTCAAGCAAAATAAGGTTATTGGTGGAACGGGGATAAAATTCGGCGCAACTCGTTTTTTAGCCCAGCTACTAGATATATAGGGTCTGTGTATGATTGAAAGCATAGACACCTGAATTCTCTCTCATTCGACCAGCAGACTTGGGTGAGTTAGGTGTGACTGTTGGCACATTCTTTCGAATTGTGCTGACTTTTATTTAATTTGGTTTAGTTTTTAGCATGGAATCTTGCACCTATGACGTGTAAGTTTTATTTCCATGGCCCTGCTCTGCTGTTAATTTATTTTTTTTTATTTTTATTTTTAAGTTGTTTGACATGTTTTAAACCCTTCACCTGAAAACGGTTCCGACCTTGGAACCGAAACGTCGTAATTTCGTTGTTTCTCCAGCACTTGATGGCTCCTCTGTATGTGTTTTTAATAACTAAAGTGCTTTTTAACTTTCTGCTTTTTGCTATCTTGTACTGTCGACAACGAGGGCTGAAGAGATCCGTGGATCCTCAATCATTGGAGACGCTGCTGGCCGTTCTTGATCATTTAGTGATGTTCTGAAAGGGCTAGATCCATTGTCGCACCTTCCTTTGATGTAGAGTATACCTTCTGAGGCTCAGTTTTCGTCGAATGACTGCCCTTTTGCTTCAGATGATGTATTGGCCATGCAATGTAGTCTGTCAGTAGTTCTGGTAATTCTGATTTGGCTGTTGTCTCTAAACCAGCTCCTTCTACTATATTTATTTCCTTGGATCATGTTTTAAGTTAATACAGCCGGGTACAACAGTTACAGGCCTGATTTTACAAGCCTGTCACAACAGTTACGAGGTCTTTCATTGGAAGTTGACAATGCTCCACAGCAAATCAGCTGTTGAAATTTCATGAAGGCTTTGATGCCTGCTCTTCAGGATTGCTTACAACCTACTTATTCATTGCTCAAGTGTTTGTGTTTTAGTTTTTTCTTTTACATTTATTTTATTTTCTTTAAATGGTACTGGTCTGCATTCCTCACATAAATCCGTCTCTTTTTGTTGCTTGCACCTACTTCGTTTCTTTTTTTTAAACAGAAAACGAACATTATTGGACAATACGGCCTGACAAAAACTCTGTTGCCTGGGTTTCATATCTTCTTTTTGCGTGTCACGGAACTTTTTAATGATGTTGGTTTCGTATTGCAGTTGCCTTGCTTCTGTTGCATGCACGATTTCTTTGATATTTTTTCTCTGGTTGACCCACCGGATTGCGACACTTTTCTAGGGGGCATCGTTGATACCTTTAGCTGATCACTAGATGCTATCCTGTTTCAGGCTAAGCACAAATGAGAAGGTTCTTGCCTGTAATCTTTCCAACTGTTTGTTGGCGCTAATGACCTAGCTGTCGACGCGCCATTAAGCCTCAATCCCCCTCCAATTGTTAGTCTCAAGTGATTTCTAGTATTGTGAGTTCTTTTCATTCTTATTCCGTCCCTGGTCGTATAATAAAGAATAAAATAAGTATTGTCTGTGATGCTTTACATTATGCTGATTCACCTGGTTCTAACTTAGCACTGGTGAGTTAGTAGTTCTTTTATTCGTTTAGGAAAAAGAAATCGAAAGGATTAATCACTCACTCCTCTTTTATCTACTCAGTGTGTACGGCTTTGACCTGGAGTCCTTATAGCTTTTCATACATCGAATCTAGATCTTGTGTGTCTGTGTTCTATTCTTCTGTATCCTTTTTAATTTCGCTGTCTCATCTGCCAGGATAACACGCTTTTAGAGCTTCTCTTTTCTTTAGTTAATTGATACTCTACTTCGGCATATGCATCAAAGTCTTTAACCTTTTTGGCTAAAGATATAACTTGTCTGCATTCCTGTTAAGTAAAAGGTTATATCCAGTTGTGGGGATTTGATTACATGCTTCTGTAGTGCTTCAAATGATACGAATAATTTTGTGATGTCTCATGGTTTACGGGTATTGGATGGTTTGGGAAGTTATAAGCACCATTGGTTACTTCTCGGACTTCTACTGAGCTCCGCTTTTTGTGTATTTTCTTGGGTATCAGTATTCAGCTGAAAAAATGGGTGTTTTTAGCCGTTATAGGAATTTTGTTGAACAGTGGTAATTTAGAATTCGAGACATCTTTTGCACTAGTAGGGTTCTTTTGCTTCATCAGTTTTTGTTGCCCTATTTTTTTCTATGTTGCCCATGTTGAGTCACCTCCTGCTAATGTTGCTGTTAGTCTTCAACGTCTGAAGCTTTCCTTCATTTTTGCGTGGTCATCATTAGGCTTTGCAGGTTCTGATGTGACTTTGATACGTTGAGGATAACAGGGACGAACCTACTTTTGCAAAGTAATCTGTGATACTATGCAATACCTCCAAAGCTCCTTTTCGTCGTGAGTTGCTTTTTGTCTGACAGACGTTTTTGGTTCTGTAGTTTTCTTGCTTTCTACCAGGTTACTATCGTACAATGGCAACTTGATTCTCCAGCCATTGTTGGCTGTTTGCTTTAAAGGATTCCATCCTTGCCTCGTAATGGTGTTACTGCCTACACGTTGTGTGCCTCAGTAGGAATCTGGCACTTTTCTGATGTGCTAGCTAGTTTATCGGGTTTATGGCAGTTGTTTAATGCATTTACCCTTTCTGCAATTGGTTCACGTAAACATTTTCAGAACTTGAGGGTATTCGTGTTGCTTTCTTTATGCTTTTTCAGTATGTGTGAGATCCCGTTTCTCTGGTTTTAAGTTTTGCTTGGAAGTTACTAAGAATTTTGTTGATCTTTATGTGATTCCAAAAGTAGTTCGTGCTCATTCTTTGCTTCGTTGTATTGTTTCTCTTTTATTTCTCCCTTCTTTCCCTTCCTATAGACATTTTATATCTTTCGCCTTTCTTTTCCCTTCCTTTCTTCTTTCATTATACGTGCTTTCTCCCTTCTCCTTTCGTTCCCGTTTCTGTTTACTTTTTTCCCAAATTGTTCTACATTCTTTCTCCTTTCTTTTGTCCTATTCTTTTGCTTTTCTTCATTTCTACATTCTTTCTCATCCTTTCCTTTATCCTTTCTTCCCTCGTTTCAACACCTTTCATCCCTATCTTCTTTCTGAGGTTTTGCAAGGAAAAATGGTTTACAAAATTAGTAATGCATTATCTTTGCGTGGAGCCACTAGTGACCTTTTCCTGGGGAACTTACAAAGAGAAGTTCGGAATTACCTTGTTCTATAATTTATGGCTGTGGATGTTTAATATTGTCTCAGTTGTTAATGAGCCAAATTTTATCTCAGTTTTCTAAGTCTGGCAGTAGTTTTCCTTCAGGTGAAACTAAAGAACGTGCATTGCAAGCTCCTTGAGATATTTTAGGTAATAATCCTTATGCCTCGACCAAATTTGTATTTAAAAAAAGGGCTTTACAATAACATTATTGTGCACTTGACCTTCACGTACAGAAACTCTTTAAGTGCGGCAACACTTACTCCGAAACTTATTTCGTAAGCTGACTGAAAACACGCATCAAGAAATTTCTGTAAAAGGATGAAGGTTTAAACCGTCACACTGTGAGATGCAATCAAATGTAATTCATTTCACCGATGAAACCTAAAATGCACAAGTTTATATTTCGATGCTGAAATGGGCCAAAAAAATAGTAGTATCTTTATAAGTACAATAAAAATCACAACCATCTAAATGTGCAGCCCAGCACTTGTCAAATGCACTTCACTGTTACACTGTGCAGGATGTTAAATGGCATATAATCTTCAGTTTCAATGTGTAATCCAATTCACTATTGCATATTACCATGAGTCCATGAAAAGTTCCGTAGGAACGATGAGTAACACACTTCTATTAGGGTGGTGTCCTAGCGTTTGACCGATGACAGAGACTCGCCTCGACCACCATTGGAACCAAACAGTGAAAACCTTCAATTTCAAAAACTAGATGGCGCCAGTAATTTGTGCCTTTTAAAACTTCAGTATCATTTACAGCTTGTTTGTGGGCTCTCAATGTTATTCATAAATTCTTATTTAAAGTATTCTTTGGAATTCTCAGACGAATAAAATTTATTAAGCTATATTCTAAACTATTTTCGGAATTATTTTTAACCAATCACGAAGCAGTTTGGTTAAAACGAACGCCATGACATGTGTTATGTAATGTGCCACTCGTGCTTCAACTAAAAAAGTGAAATCCTCCAAGTCAACTGCCAGAAAGCGACAGACGAGGAAATTCAACTTTATAAACAACAAGAAAGTAGTTTGATAATATGGCAAAGAATGTTTGCTCACTTAGTGCAATTATTTTGTTGGTGGTCCGTGTTCATACTGGAGATAATCCCCTAAACAGTAAAAAGTGTGGTAAGGCATATCTACGATTATCTGTTGCATATTTTAAGTCGAAAGACAGGAAGCTGATTATTTCTAAAGTGTGACACGTCGTATTATGATTTGTGAGATTTTCTGCTGCATTTTCTACATTCTACGACAAAACAGTGAGAAAGTGTTTAAATGTGGAAACCGTAGTAAAGCCTTTTAACTGAAGCTCATGTTTAGTTGCGTTTGGGGGCGAGAAGTGTCTTAATGTTTTTGTGACGAGAAGCCTATTAAAAACATAGTATGGGGTACTGCAATTTCTGGTGAATGAGGCTTGTTGCAACGTAAATGAATTTTTTCTACCGATCGTTCCTTAAATCAAGTTTGTAGTACGCAATTATCTTATTTAACGTGAATATCAGACGATGTATACTCGTATACAAAACGGTGTGAAAACCTGGAAATGCAACCATAGTGGTGCCGCTTTTCATACATAATTAAAAGAAATAGACAACTTTTAAATGCCAGATATTTTTATTAGTATCCGTTTTCGAAGTAAGAAATATTACAATGCATAGTCAACGTTTTTTAATGAGACACTTAAGTGAAAATTAAAAAAAGCTACAA